>PNEQ01019010.1:0-19540 GCA_003012365.1 Medauroidea extradentata
GATAGGTGGTATGAGACGAAAAACATGTATTAATAAGGAGAGTTTGGTTTATGGGTGTTAGAAGTACGGGCGCGAGTTCAGGTGTATTAATACGTCTATCAGTCAATTAAGAATATGACGAGATGATTACGACGAACGTGTTGAAAGTTGAGAAGCTAAAGCATCTACGGTTGTACAGATATTTATAATAAAAATGTAATTGAACTGCTGTGTTTGGCTTTCTGAGGTAGTCTGAATACATATATTGAAATGAAATCAGCAAGGACTAATGTACATTGCATCATAGTATGAAAGAAAATTCGGTTCGATAACCTCGAGAATAGTTGGATAATCACTGAGTTAAGAAATAAAATGTATGGTTGGAGTGCTATTACACTAAGCCGGTACCGTATTAAGATAAACATTGTAGGAAAGCGAACAGGACGAAGCACGTACAACTGTATGATATTCATTAAATTGTATGAATAAGAGATGTTTGTGTCAGGTTATATGCGACGTAACTTACCTTTGACCACAACTCACTTCGGAAAAAATAAATAGAACAGTATGTGTTCGATATTTCCTGTAACTAGTGGGAATTGTAGCAGTGAAGCAGAATTTTATCTACATCACTGAATAAGTTATGACGTGATGTGAGCTCGGGTTGAACATCTTCGACTAGCACTGCGGTAGCTTTACCTCTGTTGGCGGTATCTTCACCGGTGATAACTACCTACATAACAATGACTATGTCGGCGCATGGGACTTCCTTGACAAAACTGGCAATATATGAGACTGGGTCAACGAAGCATGGATGAAGCTTCTGTTATGAAGCCTTAGTTTGCATTGTGACGACACGAAGTTGATGAGCGCAATAAACTAAGGTTTTTTGATGCTTAATCAAGCAATACATGGACTTGACTGTGATAGTTTTTAAGTGAAGACTAAATATATTTCCAAGGTATGTGGTGTTTGTTTTACAAGTAGTTGATTATATATTGAATGTACATAAATTTTTATAATTAAGGAAACGGGGTTTTTTAATTAACGTGGGTGTTTGACGAGTATAACTATTACGATTTAAATACTTTTTTCGTGTAAAAAGTAAAGATAGAATACAAAATAGTAATGTATGAATCTGAAGTAACGGTTCTGGTATGGAAGAAGGCCAGTGAGGTGAGATTGGATGATGGTATTTGGATGGCTGCGAGATGTCGTGTACATGTAACTGCTCGCTACACATAGAGAAAGTCATATCTGCATATATGTACTGTAGAAGAGTGTAACGAACAGTTCGGACAGGCTCTAACAGGACTGTTGGATAGTGAAGGTAGAGCTGTGAGGGGGTATTCGATGGTAGGTGCGAGGGCGTAGGAGTGGTGTGTTTAGCATAAGTAGTATGAATATGAAATTGTACGCCTGTTTCTTCGATGTAACTGACCTGATAAATATGTTATTTTCAAAACGAATGATTGATTTTATCGGAAATTGAAGGAAATGTAGCTAATTTGGTAGGAGTGTTAGTGTAGACGATAAAGTTCCGTAGGAAATAAAGTTCTTGTAGGTATAATAAAAATATTTACCAATAAGTTTTTTTTAATAATTGATTGATTTTATTGGGCATTGATCGGGTACAGCTAAGAAATAAGTCATGTTTAAGTAGTATTCATTAATGGTATTCAAATAAAGTTTTTGAAATTATAGTTACAATGTTAAAAAAAAGGATAACTTTAAAATTGATGATCAATACGTAGTCGCAATCGATGGCTGTTACTACTTACGGTCATCTAGCTGCTATGTGAAGACACTGGTGACGTGCTGTGAAGTGAGAATTATAAAGGAAATATATTTTAATATGAAGGATAAGAAAGTGTTGGTAAAGTTGGGTGAGGGGGTGTGGAGGGGGGTGTAGTAGTTTGAGCGAGTTATAACACGAACGTCAGTGAGAGGGGGAAGGAGGGGGGAAATTCATCACGTGACTAACAGCCAATTAAAATAAAGGACGGGATAGGGGCGGGGAGGGGGGATAAGTTAATATATACATGTGAAAAGTGGTGGGGGGCGTCAGTGTGTCGATGGAGCTCGTCCGGGTAAGACGTGTCGGTAGTTAATTTAATTAAATAATTTTTATATAAAAAGTTTTTTATTAAATCGTTTTTTATTAAAAAAATTTTTACTAAAAAGAATTTTACTATAAAGTTTTTATTTATTAAATACGTGTGGGGTTTTAATGGAATGCGAAATCGAAAGATTTTTGTAAGAAACACCAAGATGGCGGCCGGAAACAATATGGCGTCCGGAAACAAGATGGAGGTAATATTTTTTTCGGAATTTTTTGAAATTTTGAAATTTTTTGAAAATTTTGAATGTTTGAAATTTTTTTGAAATTTTCGAAATTTTGGAAAATTTAGGTAATTTGACACTCAAGGTCAAGGTCGAGGTGAAAGGTCAAGGTTAAAGGTCAAGGTCATCCAACATGGCGGCCGGGGCCGTGACGTCACAACATGGCGGACAAATCCACACTGGGCCGAAATCCACACACCGGCTCCATGTGCCAGAAACACCATAATCATACTACTAACCTACATATAAATCTTTTTATAATATCGTGTTTCTTTAGAAATAGTGTACTAATACTCATTATTCAGTTTTGAAACCTTAAATATTCTTTGATAGTAATATTTCAGGATCGAAGTGTAAAAATCACACATTAAGTATGTTTACAAATTCAGTTACGTGACAGGCCACAAGGACTGCGTACTTATTTGTACTGTTGTTCGAAACCAGTTGGCGATGATGACAAACACGCTGGGAAGAAAGTAGTAAATTTTGGAACTTTGGTCAAAATAATACCATGTGCTGCCGCTTATTGTTTCACTAGTCTTCTAAGTTCTGCAAGTTTTTTGAATACGCAATTTGAAATTGTTTGTTGAGTCTATGTAAAACTATGGCCAGCAAACAATTGGCATTTGAAACATAATTTTGCGCTGTTCAGCATTTTTTAAACCAATAGAATTTCACATGCACAAAAACTGCTAAAATAAAAATAGAAAAATAAATGTAAGGTTTCCTACCCTCTCTCATAGATTACGAAGGATTTTCAGAAAGTAATTTGAGAGATAAATCCTTGAAATATTATAATAGTTCGTTGAATGATGGAAACCGGGTTGGTAAACATAAGTTTGGCAATTCGTTGTACGTTTACGTTGGGCCAATGTTATTAAACCGAACTAAATTTCAATAACAGAAAACATATTTAAACCGGATAAAAGGTAAGGCAAGTGGGCTTTACGTGTCACTCAGAGGCGGTTTGTGCTGCAAAGTTGCAGCCCTCTGATTTGGGAACTACGGTAAATAATTTTCATTTTCACAGCTGGTGTTACAGAAGATAATTGGTAATGATATCTTTTGAACTACCTACTCGCCAAAACCGTCAGCCGATCACGAAGTCTGAGAAATGCGAAAAAGTTTTTAAAGATTTACTTGTGTACGCGTTCCCTGCTTCGGACATTGCTGGCGATCCCTAGAAGAAGGCGGGCGAGGGTGTCTGATAAATGGCGTGCTTGTGGACTGCTAGCGAACCAGCACGGCTCGCAAGACCAGCACAGTGCCCCGTTACACTGCACTAACGACAGACGCAACTTGTCACTCAACTCGCTCGTGTCGTGACATCACTGCAGTCAATTGTACCAACACTTCATGACCTTTCCTACACACCGCACCGCGGCGCTTGCTACGAACTTTTCACATTTTACCTTCACAACTTAGTTAATTAGTAAAAAAATTCTAATATAGTAACTACAATTTCACTCAAAACCCAGCAGAAACACATTTTTAAAAAGACTGGTCTAAAGTAGCGTGTTTCTACGTTTATGTATTTTTTAAACCTATTATGCCTAAAAGAATAGTTTATTTGTAATATTCGGCCATGATATCGCCTCAAATCGCAACAGATTTCTCGAGGCGGAATAAGTTTTAGATGTTGCTCCTTCACGCCTAGGCATTGCAGTAAACATTTTTGCAGCCTATTATTTCACACGAATTATAATGTATTCATAACAAATAAAAAAATTTACATTAACTTAAAATTACAAAGTAAAATATAAGTGACATTGTTATTTATTTTTAAATAACATATTTAATAGCCAAGCACATTACCGACACATATGGCAGAGAAGTAAAATAAACTCATAGACGAAAATTTCAAAACTTCATTTTCTGTCCGGCCAACAACATAACAATTTTTTTACTGGTCGTACTTTTGAGATACTTTCAAAAGTTGTCTTATTTGTGATTCTGCAGTAGACGAGAGAGAAAGCCATATACAAATGTACTCTCCCTATACGCGAGTATTTCGTAGTAGGGGGAAATAACATTTGAATTTACCATTCTATATCTATTATTCCACTGAATTTATTGAAATATTTAGGCGGCTTTTATTATTTAAGGTTTTACGAGTTATTTTCTTTTGTTTGTTTATATTTTAATTATGTATAAATATCTTTCATTGTATTCATGAAAGTCGTTGTTTGATGTCTCTAACCTCCCTCCTTGTGTACAGCTCTTACCCTATATAGGCCGTTCACGATAAAGTGATCACTGTATAACAAGTAATTGCGAAAGTTGTTCTAAGAAAAGAACGGTGAATGAACTTCACGTACAAGTAACGGGTGTCCACACATTACTTAAGCGACCATTTAGTTGAAACATGTTTTTGACTTAATATTCTCATTTTCAAATACAGTGAGATGTTGTAAAGTTAAAAGTGTAAAAAAAAAAAAAAAACACGAACTATAGTGCATTACATTAACGGTGCAGTTTTGTAAAATGCGAAACATTGTGATTTGTGAAACTTAAAAAAAAAAAAAAAAAACTTAGCTGTGATGTTAATCCGATGTCTGGACAATACTCTCTGATGTGGTTTACACTTGGAGTAACTTTCCACGCAGCTGCCCTTGTTTTTCTCTATCTTGCTACTTCGTGTGCTCAACACAGTAATCCAAAGGTACATTAGATAAGTACAAATTATGTTTGCGGATTTTGTGAATTTTGTTAAAAAAAATTACAGTAATCCAAAGACATGTTAAATTTGTTTAAATTATTTTTGTGGCTTTTGTCAATTTCGGTCAAAAAATATTAATACCTTGACATTTTTTTAACTTTCTGAGAAAATTGAATAGCGGTAACTGCTTGAAACGTTACTTTATTTCCTCTACTAGGAACTAGGTAGGCCCCTTAACAGAATGTTTCTTTTTAAAAATATTATTAAATCAACTTTAAGTACATATATTCAATGTTTAGACGCGAGAACTGCTAAAATAGCACCATTGTGCAACATGAAACCCAAATATTTTACCCGGGGGAGGACCCCCGAACCCCCTCCTTTTGTTGGGGGATAAGTGTTCCTTCTCGTATGCAGCCCTACCTATGTCTAAATCCACGCACCAGGTCTCGTTGACAGCGAGGTCAATAGAGATGGTGACACACAATTTGGGGCATTGACATGGGCTGGGACGACGAGTCGGCCATTGTCTTTGTTAAGGGATCAAGCCAGCATTCGCCTTGACCAATTTCACGAAACTATGGAAAACCGAAATCAAGATGGCTGCAACCGAGGATCGAACCTGTGGCTTCTCGAATGTGAATCCAGCCTGTTACTGTTGCGTCACCTCGCTCGTTTGACTGAAAAACGGAAAGTATTCGTACCCAATTACATGGGTTACGAAATATGGTCTGGAATTCATAATCGGAAACACAATTGTTTGAAACTTTAAAATGGTTGATTTAAAGTTTGCAACAAATATATAACAATTGCTTGTTACGTTCTTTTGCGTTTCTTCAGTGCTGTGCGACTGTAATTTTGTAAAATATGTAACTTAACTTTCGGTATTTCAATAACGTGTATTTCAACCTTTGCTTAGTAGTTTTGGGCACAAATCCCATTGGCTTATATTTATGGCATTGAAAACAGTAATGGTCCAGCAATGTGAAAAAAAAGGTTCAATTACATTCCACTTGAGTTAATTTTCTGCTCATGTGTGAGAAAGTACTGAAAATATTGAAATTATATGACATAATAATATGCTGAAAAATTTTACATAGTAAATTTTGAAATTGTTTTGCGTCCAAGTTTTGGTTTATGTTAGTCCAACATTATTATGGTTTCTTATATTTTGTTGGCAATTTCAAGGAAACTTTGGTTGGTGTTTAGCCAAAAAGTGCCCCACATTGTTGGACCAATGTTGTTTCTAGGTAGGCATACAGAATAAAAAAAGTGTAGGATTAACATTGGCCCAAGAGACATACATCATCAGGTAGTCAGGCCAACGAAAATTTTTCAACGTTGGAGGAAATGTAGAGTCTATGTTGGGGCACCCAAATATTGCTACAGGAGTATATAACATATATTAACCAAATATATCTGACTATACTAAGATATAACTGTAGTAGGATAATGCATGTCCTGGCGTGGAGCTGTGGGGACTGATGACGTCATGTAACATCACGTCAGCCATGTATGATTATGTCACGTCCGCCGTGTTGTTTTGGATTTTGGTTTTATAATTTCTGATTTTATAATTTAGATTTTTTTTCGATTGTCACTTGTTTTTTTCCCATTCGTCACCTGCCAGGCAGCCGACATGTTTGTTTTATATCGTCAGTTTGTGACATCACTTTTTTCGACTGTCACTTGTATTTCCCGCTCGTCTTCTGTAACATCATGTTTACGACATTGTCTGCTAGGTGGCGCTGATATAGTACATTAGTATGTTCGTTGTCTGCGAGGCAGCGCTGCAGTCGGAGACTTTCATCTTTGTTTACATAGTTGTCTGTTAGAGCCCGCTAGTGTCACTGCTGCTATTAAGGTCGAATTTATATGTGACTGGAATTAAAAAAAATTGTATTTATATATTTTTTTAGTATATTAAATTTTTTTTATTGTTAGGTGTGGGATTCGATTGACCTTGCAACCATGATGCTACAAATAAGACTTGCGTCCTAGCCGACTGAGTAACAGATGCATTGAAAAAGTGTGTACTTAAAATGTGGTATATATATATATGTATATAACTTTTGCTGCTGATGTATGTTCACTTTTAATTAAATATGCTAATACGATTTTATATTACTTTTTAACTCATATATTAGATCCCTTAATACAATTTTATTTAAATTATTTCTTATAGCACAGATGTCTCAGAATGATTGTTACATAAATATTTTTTTAAGCATAGTAATTTATTAAAGCATAGTTATTTATCTATGCATAGTAAGTAAGAATAAAGTAAAAATAAACTATCTGGCATGCGCGCTACATGCACACTCACATGTAGGGAGACAGGCAATACTTTGTGTTAAATAATATATCCTATTTCAGTTTTCAAGCATACGTACACCATGTGTCAGTTTGTAGACATAGTTCTCGACTTCTTCCACACTAATTGTAATATGTCAATTGAATTTAAATGCAAACACGTATTTCGACCCAGAATAAGTTGGTATGAGTAGGTACAGGCTCTGTCAATTATTTAAAAGTATAGTGGTCGATTATTTCTTAAACTATTTGTCATATGTCAATACAATTTGAAATTGAAACACTTATTAAGATGCACAATAAGTTGGTATGAATAGATAAGCCCTGTGTAATTTTTCAAGTATAATTTTCGAATATTTCCACAATTATTTGACATAGCATCTATGAAATTCAAAATGTGTATACTTATTTAGACCCAGAATAAGTTGGTATGGCTAGATACACACTCTGTCAGTTTTCACTTATTTTAAGACACGCATCTACAACACACTAAATTTTTTGTCGAGAGCATAAATATCTTTACCGAACTCAGGATTATTATTTTCGAAAATACTTTTATGCTTATTAAGTGTGGGGAATTCAATTTCGCTATAAAATAGTACATACTATCATGACTAACAAAATATTAGTATGTTTAATATTTGTGTTATTTCGACACACCAATGGTCACGTCGTTGTTATTTTAGGGGTCTAAATCGAATGAGAGACTGCGCCATCTTATTTCCATCGGTATTAGTGTTAATGCATTGCATTTATATGACATAGCAATAATAAAGCGGTTTAAATGTAACTTCAATGACAAACAACCTTAAATATACATTTTTTTTTTTTTTCAGATTTTTGTCCGTAAAAAGTATCTTATGATACGCAGAGCATATGTTTACCTAAAAAATGTTAGCGTAGACAATTACATTCAAATATTAGAAATAAAATGTAAGTTATACTATGTACGATGTACGTAGATATATGTATATATGTGGACATTTATACGTACACTCACGTGTTGTCCTTAAACGGCCGTGTAATGAGTGCACCACGAGAATTCTGAGCAACTGGGTTAGAAACGTTGTATGAACAATGTGGCAACACGGCACGAAGAATATATCCTCTTGCTCTCCACGTCCAGGTATTAGTATGTTTGTTACGTCGTCTGATCGTATAAACATGCTTGGACTTCTCGGGATTTGAACCTGCGCCCATAATATGATGGTCAGATGGTAAGTTATGATAAGAAGGATTTATGTGGAGCGCACATGAGCAGACTTCCGTCCTGCTACGTTGTCACATTGTGCACATTAAATGTCGTCATACATTTTGCCACTGATCTTTTCGTCTCAATTTAGCCCAAGTTTTGCTTGGTATTCTTATCATACGTCTCTTTCTGAACACTCTGTCTGTATGTATGTATGTATATATATGTGTGTATACATACATATATATATATATATATATATATATATATATATATATATATATATATATAAGTTATTTTATTTCACTAAAACAAATTTTTACTTAGGTATTTTTACTGGGTATTTGCTTTAAGTTTTGTGTTATCATTATCGTTACTGCATTATGCGACCAGTACGACACTTCTTCTTTTCCATAATAACTCGATAAAATATTAAGGTACGGCCTTCGTGAGGACTTTACATGAAATACGATCAAATAAACTTGTATAAGAGCAAAATATATATGAAATAATTAGTAATGTTCAATAATCGTGAAAACTTATATCTCTCACTTTGCAAACAATAGGTCAACCAACTACTAATGCTCTTAAATATCAAGTCACTGAAAGCCTGAGTAAGTTTATTAGTAACAGCAAAGAATAAAGATAGGAGGTTACAACCGGCCGTTTGCTGTTTCAGGGATAATTATACCTATTAAAGTAGTATTTCTATATGTTGCATAGTCGTAGAGTATCGGTTCAATCTATATTGTAATAAAAATTGTTTATGTTTCAATAAGAATGATTTGTTTACTATTGTATTAAATTTTAATTTAATTTTCCATACTTGCGATAAATGATGGCCAGAGAAAGGGAACGCTGGTGATGTCACACCAAGCTAATCTTTCTCTTAGTAAGGCAGAGGATGAAAGCATTGCTAGGAACATCCTCGTTAAACGCCTATTTACATGACATCAGTATCCGGTTATTTTTGCATAACAATTATAACGCTAAAACGGAATGCAGTTACGTATTTCAGTTGAATGGCACTTCTTAAATTGTTTATATTCTTGGAACGTATATGCCGACTCAGCGCTGTGGTTTCGCTACACGCTATATATTGCTCGTGTGTATAAGACTGACGACTTCGTTACAACATAAACCTGATCCTCGTTTGTCCACCCAGACTGTGTGTCAGCTTTCACCGTGTAATTAATCGTTTATAAGTAGTTTTAATTACATGATCAATGGCCCGTTATAATCATGACATCCATCCTTAATTGTGCACGCCAAGGAAAGTCTTTAACATCACTTTCACGCCATAATCACAAGTGGGTGGAATGTTGACGACGAGAGACGTAGTTGGGGCATAGTAGTCGAAGGAACCTGGATGAATTTAAACGACCATACTTTATAGTGGATAATAGAGTTGATGTGGAACGTAGGCGTAGTGGCTAAGGTGGCCCTATACATGTGTCAAATCATAGCCTACAACATTGTTATACAGTATGAATTTTATCGGTTTGTCATGTCAGTTTGTTTTAGTGGCATTCATAAAACCGTAAAGTGCAAATTTTGACGTTTACGACTCATTACGCAAAAACTATGACAGATACAAAAATTTCTTAAAGGGAAGATTTAGTCACAATTTATGATTAAAATAAGAAAATAAATATTTGGCACAAATATAAAAATAAATAAAAACGCAGAAAACTGAGGTTGACCGCGCCCTTAATATTTAATAATAACTTCTGTGATCTGTTAACTCAAAAGGCCAATTCTAAGTGCGTAAGACGCCATCCGAATACTTAAAAATGTCTTCCCATAGTGACGTACTATAAGAATAACTGTATGTGATTTGAAACGGATAAGCACATTAAATAAATAACGTAACTCAACAGTTCCTTCCAAAAATTAACGAAAAATGTGAATCCTCCGTTCCTTTGAAACATAATGAATACTTTACGTATTGTATATATTATGGTTGCTTAAACTGTCTCGACCTTTAGACCAGAGAGGCAGTGTTGACACCACCCGATTCCACCAAGAACGGGGGGGTTACAACAAGTACTGGAGGTGTCGAAAAGGAAATCGTCAACAGAAAACTCGACACAGATGGAGAGAAAATTAAGGGCGTCCTAGTGAGGAAAAATCATAATTATATTTGTATGAAATAGTGTTAATTTTGTAGACATTACTTACGAGTACATTTTCGTCTTGCAGAAAAATGTTAGCTCGGCCAGGTTTCCCGTAATGGCACTTCAGAGTAAACATTTGCACGTTTTTAGTTCTTATAAACCACAAAAACCAATATGAACTCATGGTGGAATAACTTTTTTACACTGAAACTACACGTCACGGGCAACTGCTTGACATGTTTTAAAACCAATTATAAACAATTTTTGTGTTTTTTAAAAATTGAAACAGGGGCAAAAATATAAAAAAAAATTTAGAATTTTCGCCTGGCAGAATTTGTGTGTGTTTAGAAAAAAAGTGTGCAAGTGTAGCAATATGAGTATTTTATTATATTCGTTAAACTGCTCAAACTTCACAAGCACTTGGTACACATTTACTACATACAAATTTGAGTTTAATATTGGGAATTTCGTTCATCCTTTGTTTATTTTTTAAAATGGCAGCCATTTTAATATTTTTAGCATAGTATCATATATCTTATAAAATATTTTCCAGAACTTAACCAAGCTTCGTACACATATGCTACGTACAAAGTTGAGTTGAATATTGCGTATTTAGTTCATCCTGTGTTCATATTTTCCAAATTGTGGCCATTTTTTAAATTTTTAGCATAGTATCACACGCCGTATTTTAGGAAATATTTATCAGAATTTCATCAAACTTGGCACACATATACTATATACAAAGCTGTATTAAATATTGTGTACGTCGTTCATTCTGTCTTCATATATTAAGCATGACGGCCATTTTTATATTTTTGTCACAGTAATAGATATCTTACGGTGTATTTTTCAGAGTTTAGTTAAACGCGGCATAAATTATACTGCATATAAACCTGACTTGACTTTGGTATATTTCGTTCATCCATCTATAATATTTTGGTAACGGTGGCTAATTTTATTTTTCTTTATGATAGAAAGTCATATCAGAGAAATTTTTATTTCAATTTATGAAACTGGTTATTCTCATACTTCTTAGCATGCTGACGTTTCTTTAGTACATTTCGTTTATAATTCTTCTAAATCAGTATTACTGTTTAATTTTCCTAGATTACGTAAATGAGATTAACTTTCAGAGTTAATTTGCACCCCTCATTGAGGTAAGTAGGCTTATTAGTTATGCTGGTAACTTCTTCTTATTATAATTATTGTTTATATAACTGCAGGGATTCTTGAAAGATTACGCAAGCCAGTAGCTTTTAATGTTGTTCTGGATGTTTTACAATCATTGACAGAACAGATCCAATAGACAATTTTTTGAAAATACTTGCGGGCTCAAGCATGACTTCACTGGGAAACATTTGCAAGAATATATGAATGAAATAAAACGAAATAATAACAACGTAAAAATAAGTATGACAAAGAAACAATTTTTGCAATTTCATGACCTGATAATATAATAGAGTTACTTGATGCAAAACAAGTATCAAGTTTCGTCACAAAATGTTAGAATTTTTTATTTATTTATTTATTTATTTTCAATTTCGAGATGTAAATATTTTTAAAAATATAGATACTTATTTTGCGAAAAATTATTTTTCTAAACTTGTATTTATAGTTCGAAATGTTGTGTAGTCTATTTATTTTTAAATGGAATATATTTTCTTTTGTTTAAATAGTATTTTAATACTTTATGATGAAGAACAATGTTAACCAAGTCCCTACAATTATTTATTGTATTCTGATAATTACTTTGATTCTTATACACCTACATACAACTATTTTCACCTACAATAAGCACATAAAGAGCACATAAATTATAGTTTATAGAGCAAAAACAAGTCCAAAATCGATCCTAGTAATTGTGCCTACATCTCACTGAAGAAGTATTTATGATTACTTTCTAGGACTTAATGATTGTTATGTAGGCCTGCCAAGCCATTGCAGTAGTTACTGTCTAGCTAGGTAATAGGCCGTAGGCCTTAAATTTACATACCTGGTATATTCCAACCATGTTCGGGACAAAGGTTGAGCCATTTCGAAACAAAGTCGTAACACAGTCTGAACTAAGACTTCCACAATTAAGTGGTTTTATGTTCGTACATCCACGAAACTGAACAGAGCGGCGGCCTGCTCTTCAATTCTTCAAAACAACATATCAAATGCACATGTGTGCTATCTTCACCAGTATTCATAACTTGCCTCGAAACACTAACAAGCGTAAACAATATTGTAAAATTAAAAAAAAAAAAAAAAAAAAAAACTAACCCAAACCAAACATGAAACGTGAAAATACTCTTTCTTACAATTGACGCCATTTAATTGCGCAGGAAAATGGCGGACGGAAAACATAACGTTTACGAAAAGCAATCTACTCTACCCAGGATAATCTTGTAAGTTTTTGGACAACGTTACGCCAGTGACCAGGAACTAAAATAAAACATGGTTGACGGTCAAATAATGTCCTACAGAGATTCTAGCTCCTGGTTCTACTATACCATAAGCTTGTGAAGTAATTGAATCTTGTTGCTCTGCAGGGAGAAAACATACATATTTTCTTACGTATATTTTCTTACGTATATTTTCTTAAGTATCTTTAATTGACCATTACGTGCATACAGTCTGTGACACTTATCACAACAATACGCTGTACACGGCTTCGTCATGTACTTCCTTATACCATGCCTCCTTGCATGGTGGGAATACACAAATTTCATGTAGCAGTAGTTGCATTGATGCCAGAGAGGCATTGACGTCGATTCTCTTGATGTTTTCTTGATCGGAACCGATGTCTTCACTGATGAAGTAGCATATTTTTTCTCTTCAGTTGGGACCAAACCACCACTACATAGCGGTCACACGTTCCTTACATATAGAATGACAGGTAGAGGAATGAGTCCTTTGCAAGGACCTGTATGCCTTTTCAAGATGTTGAGTAGTCAAAAATTGGTTTTGCAGCTTTCGCATTAGAATAAGCAACGATTATCATGTAGGAGGCATCCTGCCTAAGGCTGGCACGATATTTTTTCTTCGTAAATACTTTCTTGCAGTAATAACATGAGTAACTGCGCTGAATATTTTCCATCTTCACTGGATGGTGTATATCATATTTATAGTATTAATGACAACTGACCAGTCATCAAACATTACCGCTCATTATATACATATAAATTTTTAAATCATATTTCTGTCCAAAAAACTGGTTACCTTTATCAAGTCATCACATTTCAAGTCATGAATTCTTGCTACTTGACTTAGCTACATTTTTAAAGATCAGTCACGCAATGTTTCGGTTACTTAGTGCATACTAAGCAATCACCACATGTGAAGAAGTCACTGACCTTGCTGTTGTAGTGCTCCATCACTAACTCCTTCATGACTAGTTCTTGTTACATTAATGACTTTTCGTGGCTTCTTCGTGAAACTTCGCATCATCTTCGTGAGTCTTCGTGACTTCTTCGTGAATCTTCGTATCTTTTTCGCAAACCTTCATGACTTGTTCGTGAATTGGAAATGTATTACATTCACGTGTGTTGATAATTATTTGCCGCCTGAAAACATGTAGTTCAGAGAACATTACGCCTCCTGCAGTAGGGAATTGCGTTACGGAGGTATAACCATGCAGCCAATCAGAACTCCCCACCCACCGGCAATGCCAATCTCAACCCATTATCATAATTATCACGCTTGATATTAATTTAACGGGTGTAAAAACAAACACAACCTGAGCCAAGTTATACGACAAATTAAAGTATACACTAGAAATGAAAGTGAGAATTTTAAACACGCTACTCCACAATTAGTTGCCAACGTAAATAAGAAGAATTATAATCAACCTTTACGTTAAAAAGCGTGCAGTTTGGAGGGATATTTTTTCAGAGGTTGATTTCGAAAGTGGTTACTTAACCGTCGACCATCTACGACAATCACGCGATGATCCACACAGCGTGACTAATGCAACGCTTCTCTTACATAGCTACTTCGAGGTTGCTCTCTTTACAACTATCTTTGCAATAAAGAAACTCCCCAGCCTTCTTGTTACTCTACATCTGTCAGTGTTGGCAACTTTGCCCGTTAAACCAATTCTTCTTGAAACTTTAACTCATTTACAAAGCAATTACATATACAAGTTGTGCAGAAAGATTTAAGGCGGAATTTTACTAGTTCTAAATAAACCATAGCATTCGAATTTTTAATATAAACGTATGATGGTAATGATAGTAAAATTATCGACAGTGCTCATTATAAATATAAATGTTCTGCGACTGGTAAAAGCAGAATCTTTGGATGACACCGGTGATTTAAAAAAACTATGCTCTGACCAAAGTCTTAGCTCCACTACTTTCATAGACTGTTCCCAGTAAAGTGAGCTCCCTTATGGTGACCGTCTGGGGAAGGCTACGTTTGTACGTGAGACGAACATCGATGACGCATTACGAGCGACGCTGGCCGGCACACTTGTTGTGATATCGCCTTTACGTACAAAGTCGTAAACGCGTGCTCAGTGTTCCCGCGTAAAGTTTATACTGTGGAACTTTACGCGGCGACCTTTTATTTCATTGTAGCAAAGTGCGATGCAGCTGTAGACCTCAATTTACAACGAATTCTGAATTTCTGAAATACGTTTACGGCCACTTACGTATTCATCACCATTCGACGAAAAACCGCTCCATAGGGTTCGGTACCACTCATGTTTTCATCACCTTAGAATTCGAAGTAAAAGAAATTACAGACAACTAAGATTATTGCATGGGCGTCGTATTTAAGTGAAAACAGTGACAATAGACCGTCGGCATCAAGAAATAAAGAGGATAATTAAAAAAAAACTTTTAACCAGTTTCATAACTTTTCACTCCCTTAGGAAAAATATTTCGAATAATTATTAACCTACATTTAAAGTATTAAAGTAAGCATTAAGAAAAAATCGCGTTGATATCTATAATTCCAGTGAGATCGATATATGTCGATCACGCAACGAAAACACAGTTCACTTTTTTTACCTCTTTGTAGTTGAATTTGGAAAATATCCTGAAACAATATTTAAGTTATTTACGCAAATTTCATTTAGTAGCAAACAACACTCTGATGTCTTGACTGGTTCGATACATATTGAATAATAACTGGAAACACATTTCATGTTTTTTCACCCCTAAATTAAAAACAATTCTCAATCATCTTTAAGTCCTATATTAAAACATTTCATTAAATATCTAACTGAAGTAAAAAACACGACGATAGCTCATTGGGTTCGAGCTGTACAGTCTATCAGAAAAAAACACAATTTCCCTTGTTTTACTCTCTGGGAGTCGAATTTTGCAAAATTTTAGAACTGCTTTTCGAGTATTTACATAAGCGTTATTTTGAATCAATAAACCACTCTGTTTCACGAAAGGTTCGATAGATATCGATAATTCATCGAAAACATATTTTTAGGACTTCACCTCCTTAAAGTTTTAATTTCGAAAATGACCTTTAAACTGACTAATATACATATTTATGATTTACTAGTTGAAGTAAAATTCACGGCAATAGACGTCGTGTTCGAGCTACATAGACGAATCTTAGAAATCCCATTTCACCCTTGTTCACCCATTTAGGTGTTGAATTTCGAATAATCTGTTCTTAGTGATTGCCTACAATCTAAATGGAACCCAAACAAAAATTTTCAAGTTTCTAGGTCCAGGGGTTTGGGCTGCATTTTGATGCCATTCAGTCAATCAGCCAGTAAGTGAAAGCTTTTATACATTGGTTGGTTCCACTCTTTTAACTGTTCTATCAGATCTAATTCCGCGATGGTTAAACCATCGGTAACACAACGTATACTATCACTGTCATTTTTAGTGAGGGAATATTTTCGTAGAAAAGACCTATGTATATATGTATGCATGTTTGTATGTATGTATAAATGTATGTATGTATGCATGTATGTGCGTGCATGTGTGTGTAGCAATGATGCTTTAATATTCTTTTAATGGAGAAATGATTTCCTGATTATTAACAACTTCGGTTTAATTTTTCCTGTATTTATAAGTTGTTATAATTTATTGAATTTTATCGACTAGTGTATTTTTTTCTGGCAAACTATACGCTACTCCTACGCGATACGTATGTGATTTGAGTAAATTATGTTTCTAAAAATTGTAAGTAACACTTTCTGAAGTTGCAGATTGACAACTGACAAAACTATGACAGCAGCTGACGTAGTGGTTAGAGATCTCACCTTCCTCAAAGGCGAACCAGGTTCGTTTCCCGTCTGGGTTGACGACAGACGTTTCGCATGCATGATGTTCGATGTTGATCGACAGGTTTGCTTGGTGTACCCACATTTCCATAGATTGTTATATTAACACATCTTAAAGACTAGTGTATTTTTTCTGGCAAGCCGTACATTACTCCTGCAAGTATTGGTACGCAATATATGCGATTTGAGTAAAATTTGTTTTTAAAAATTTGTCAGTAACACTGTTTGGAATTAGAGGTTGAGAAGTGTCAAAGTTAGGGTAGCGGTTAGAGATCTCGCCTTCCTCAAAGGCGAACCAGGTTCGAATCCCGTATGGGTTGACAACGAAGGGGGAATGTCATAAGGATAGGGAGGGGTATGTCTTAAGAAAGGGGAGAGGGTATGCTATAAGGTAGAGGAAAAGCACGAAGCGAAATCAGCGATGGAGAACGTCAGCGACGGGGTGACAGTAAGTAGGACGGCGAGGGATCAGCGCAATGTTCAGCTGTGGTGACAGTGAATTGGCGATACATGTGCAGCGACGGAAGTGCTGGTGACAGAGTGTGTGTGTATGTGTATATGTGTGTATGTGGACATTCCTTCGCGTGTGTGACGGACAATGAGGAAGTTCGAGTTCGTAGTTATTAAAGTGTAAAATGATTAACGTAATAAGAAAGCAGCCATTTTTGATGGTATGAAAATAATAACCTCGTGTTGTTAAGAATTGTTAGATATTTTTTAACTGTGTGTAAACATTGTTAAGTAGCAGGACTGTGAGTTGAAGGCTAATTAAATGGGTTGTAAAGTCTTGTCAATTCCTAGATTTGTAATCAGGAATTTGTACTGAATACTGATATTTAATTTTTTAATTTCTCCACTCTTATATGACATGCCCTAGAACAAGAAGTTTCAAATGTATACCATAGTTAATATTTTGCTAGTGAAATTTGGTTACTGAGATTTTCTAGGAAATAAAATAATATTTTATAACAACTTTGCTGCCCTGATAGCAGTCAGGTTTAATAGGGATGGAGGGCTAAGATTATTAAATACACACTTCAAACAAGCGACTCTAAAATCTATTGAAAAATGACGCTAAAAGACGATATTTCATCAAGAACACAGTTCCTTTGACTGTTTCTAGATGTCAGTAAACCTACGCAAAGATGTAAACTACCATACATCAGCGGGGCCTATTAGACGAAAGGCGTACGACAGCCGATCTGTTCCAGTCATTCCATTTCCTACGGTAACACGGTAACATTCATTCAAAGTTAGGTCCAAACTGAGTGCTTGTCAAGGATGATTGGCGGGTGCCCACCTATTCAGATGGCTCATGACATCAACCAGGCACTAGCAGTCCATGTCGCCAGGGGCCAGAAGGCGAGGGAAGTGAAGGGGTGTAGTTCGCCGCCACATAGTTGGGATTGGAGGTAGTGCTATGGTTCATCAGGTCGCTCAGCCCTGCGCCGTCGAGAGCGGCGACTCGTTACAATATAAAGTACTTTTTTACTCTGTAAAAGTTGACATTTCCTGAGGGCTTTATATTTGTCCGAATTAAAATCAGATTCCGTTTTCAGGTGTGTGAAATTATCGTATGTATAGGTCGATACATGTAAACCAATGACATCATTCAAACTAAACATTAATACTAAGTTCCATAATGATAATCGGATTTTGATGTGTTACTTGTTTATTAAAATTATGTGTTTTAATTCTATAATACATGCAGCATATCAGCGGGCAGCAATTATTGCATTTATGATTTTAAATGTACATGAATACGAGTATTACAGAAATAAATATATTTACTGTGTTAATACATTGTAATGTTTCTGTTGTCTATTTAAACCTTGCACTTTATATAGAACATAGTATACAGTAGCATCTAATGCTCTGAAATTTTGCTCTGTATTTTTCGTCAACAGAACCAATCATGGGTAGAAAGAGTTGGTTATCCACTTACAAAAACTCCATTATGCGGTTTTATCTGATTATTTCCTGGTCACCTAGGGTCCTACGTTAAGCCTATGCTCACATCTATCTACTGTTTCCGTGATATTTAAATTTTAAAACTAGACGAGAGCAGACATAAGAAATCTACGTGGCAGTTTTGTTTGAGGTAGGCAATTATGCTTTATGTCTCGTCGACAGCGAGGTCATCAGAGACGATTACACACAACTTGCTACAATGACAGCAGCTGGGATAGGAGTCAGCCTTGGTTCCTAGAAACCATGGAATACCGTAATCAGGATGGTCGGAGCCTGGGATCGAACCAGGGTCTTCCCGAATGCGAGTCCAGCGTGCTATGACATTGTACCACCTCGTTCGGTAGTTTTGTTATAAATAGTTTTGTCCATGTTGGCTGTTTTTTTTTTTTCAAAACAGCGAATACTAGAGTTTTGAACAAATTACGTAACTAACAAAATTATTTGTGACGGTCCTATTTTATTGATACTTTTATATATATAAATTAATGTAGTTTGGGTAAATTATGATGATTGATTGTAATGAAGGGGTCTTTATTGTCATATGTAACATATTGTCATCCATTTTAAATTCAGTATTGATTGTGAGGGGTCTGTGGGATCCTATGATAGGCCAGTATAAAACACTATAAAATATGACTATTACTAATATTATCACAGAGGTATCGTGTCTGGTATCGTTTTAACCTGTGGAATGTCACAGACTCGAATATGCTAGTAACATTAAGATA
>PNEQ01019011.1:0-15852 GCA_003012365.1 Medauroidea extradentata
ATCAGCCCGCCAATCATCACCGCCGGGAGAAGAGGCACGCCAGCCGAACAAACCACGACCCCGCCATTATTATCATCACCGTCCTAGCCGGGCACATACATGCTAGGTGGCGCCCTTCCGCAGCCAGGCGACATCATCAACAATTGCTTTTTCACCATCGCCACCAGTCATCCTCTCCCTCCCCCAGGCGCGGTGGCACATTAGTGAGTAAAGTGTTAGTTATGTTAGTATTTTTTTTTGACATTATTAGTTTTCAGAATAACTTCAAACTGTATGTATAACATATGCATCACTGTAACATAACTGTCTTATTTTAAAGTACTTTTCAACCTCATATACATACACAATTTTACATTATGATGGTGAGATACTTTTGGCTGGCTTCAGAACATTGGAGCGTTCCATGCTCCAATGCTGCAGTATGATTGCTCAGTTAATGAAAACTGGTGTGGAACTTGGGACATAAAATAGGACCAGTCCAATTGCCAAACCTGGTGTGAAAACTACAACCGTCAATGTAGCAGACCAGTTGAATTTTTATTTAATGTGACATAATTATTCAAGGCAATGAAAAGGAAATCATTAAATTTTTTTAGCTTAGTTTGTTAGATGTGGTGTCTTAGTAATATGTTTCCTTTTACTGACTTTAAAAAAATAAACTATATCGTAGCAGTGCTTTGACTAGCATTAAAAGCATGTTACATGTCAAGGGAACTTCAGTAATTACAATTACTCTCTTATGGAAAAATAATGATGGTTATTTTTGTAAGTTTTTGCCTTTGATAGTAGACATGTGAGAAATATCTGAATTTGTAACAGTGCATACTGTATTTAATTTTGGTATGTCAATTTGGTGTTAGCCATTGTGCAGAAAAATGTGTAATGTGGTGTGTAAGTTTTATTAAAATTTTACAGATTTGTAAACCTTGCAAATGCTTTGAAGAATCCTGATATTAAAAACAACAATGACCTGCAGTGCAATTTATTGGAGCTTGCCATCATGGTTTGTGAACAGGTAAAACGTCTTTTAGACATGAAGAATTTAATGATAAATGTTTAAGTGTATCTTGTGGAAATACATCATTTGGCTCAGTGCTTGACTGGAAGCTCAAAGGGCTCAGGTTTTATTCCCATTCTTTTGGGGAGTTTTTATGTTTGAGATACTGTATATCTCTCTTGAATCCTATAGCCAGCCACTTGAAGAAAGTGTTTGTGTCTTAATTAAATCTGTTAACTGAATTGCATTAAGACACACAATGTTTTTTTTCTATCTGGTTGATACACAAATAAATAAGAAGGTTTAAGTAATGTGTAAAAATATGTATGTATTTTTAATTTCAATGTAATTTTCAAAAACCAAATTTTTCTAAGAAATAAAAGAAAATGTCTTTGACGAACAGTGAAATGACAGCATGGGAAACAACTGTTAACTACTTACCAGCTTTTAGGCATGGTTATTTTAACTAGCGGCCTTAGTAAATTTAACAACGAAAATATTTTACAAACAATATAAATATGCGTCGCAAAGTTTATGTAAGTGTATGACAGCATGTTGATATTCCTTCTTTCATAAACAGTGTGGTTTTACTGTTAAATTATAATATTTAAGTTGTGTGAAACAAAAAAGTTATGAATGCTACCCATATTCTGCATTTGATATGTAAAGATACGTTGTTTAGCTTTCAACAGATTTTAATTTATAGTACAGTGGATTATCTATGTATTAAGATCTAATGGAATGAAATATCTGCATCCATGGAACACAATCTGGGGCCGATTTCTTTATTTTACAGCATTTTAAGACCACATCCATTGAAATCATTATGTATTGAAATTTTTTGTCAGTCCTATGAGAAACAATGGATAGAGAACCTACTGTATCATTTGTGAGGTGGCTTCTAGACACATCAAGAACTTATGATCAACGTATCCGTTTCCTGCCATGTCATCTTCCTCAAACAGCATTGCTTAGCGCAAGTACACTAGCACAGGGAGATCAGGTGTGGGGAGAGACTTGACAACAGTGCCTGCCATCTGGCGGTGTGACTCAACCAACCCGCAGACACACTGCAGGATGCCTGGTCAGTGATGCATAACATGCAATGCGCTGCAATCATAAACACACAGGCATATGTGTAGTTATCTGCTTACTCATATTACAAACTGGTTACTTTATTGTAGCTTAGCTTTGTCGAGAAAACAATCAGCACGCACCATTAGTTACCTCTTCTGAGGAAGTGTAAGTTAATATTTGTGCTTTGACAGCAGTTAAAAGTGGCATAAGTTATGCAATTAAGACTTGTTAGATATTTGGTTTTGGAAATAAGAATAGGGGTGAAAGTGGTAAATTATTGCAGATTTTTGTATAATCTTTTTTTGCTTTTTACCTTTCAATAACATATCACCAGTAAAAAAATGAGGAAATGCAATACAGAGCACTATGGTCGTATAAAACTCTGCACCAGGTGAGATAAAAAGTAATACTGCAATCTACATGCAGTCTGCCTGACACTGCTGTATGTTCAAAAGAGCCAGATGTGTGCTGATGGCGTCGGCAGCCACGTTACCACTTATCATGTCGGCATCTTCATAAACTATTAAACTATGTATTGATTGGCGTGAGTGTTTGGCAGATATGCAGTACTCTCGCTACACAAGTCCAAGGTATATTCACTGTCGTAAAAATGTAGGCAACATGGTGAAAAAGACTGGCAAATAAATGTTTGATATCTGCTCTCATTTAAGCTTAAAAAATAACTATTGCAAAAACATTAGAAGCAGGGAGCGCGTGTCATGCTAGCGTAAGTGGGCGGGCAGTGTCTGTCATAGTGTACTGCAAGCAGTGGGGCACTTAGGCACGCTCCCCATGGATTCGTTGAGCCAGCTAGATGTCCTGGGGCATGATGGTGACCCTCTTTGCGTGAATGGCACACAGATTGGTGTCCTCAAACAGTCTCACCGGGTAGGCCTCGCTTGTATCTTGCAGTGCCATCACAGCCGAGCTCTGGAAACACAGGTCAGTCTTGAAGTCCTGGGCGATTTCTCACACCAAGCACTGGAAAGGTAGCTTGCGGATGAGCAGCTCGGTGCTCTTCTGGTATCGCCTAATTTCTTTCAGGGCAACGGTGCCAGGCCTGTAGCGATATGGCTTCTTCACTCCTCCAGTAGCAGGGTGTATGTTTCACTATGTAGCATAAATAAAATATAAAACTAGTGTATAGTCCTCGGTTCATGTACCTACTGTGTTTGGTCAAAACAAAGTGAACCAAAGAGGCATGGCAGAACATAGTACACCACGTTATTCTAAATTGGCAACTACATGATTGAAACATGGGTACTCAGCCATTAACATCTTTAATGCAGAATTACATAAATGGGTATCATGTAATTCGGTTTTGCGTAAATTGAGGACTATGCATAGATATTTATGTGTGTATCTATATGTACACTACAGACGGGGACGGGAAACCACTGTAGAATCGTTCTGCTTCGTCATTGTCATACGTTTTATTAGAGTTTATTATGAGTATGATTTTCAGTGTTAGGGTGGGAGTAGTACATTACGTGTGTGACATTGCTTCCATTTTTGCTAAAACCACAGTGAATGAAGCAGTTTTTAGTACTGTTCATGGTCATACACAGTTAAAAATAGTGTAAGTTCGTATTTGAAGTATGCTTTTCAAATTTATTGTCTTTGTGTGCATGCAGATATGTTCTCTGTTAAGGTTGCAAAGGAGAGCAGAATGGTGGTTTGTGAATTTGGTGAAGATGTACTAATGTCAGTCATCCATCTTTATGAACATAAAATTGAGAGAACAGCAGGAAAAAAGGTACTGTTTACATCTGTACCTTGGAGGCATAAGACACTGTGTCACAAATACAATGTTTTTCAGAAAGTCTGTTTAAGAAGTGTAATCGTTGGTATACTCAGCTATTTACTGCCCCAAAATTTTGGTTTTTTTGACAACGTGGACCCAGTGGTCATGGTTATGGTTAAAAGTGCATTTTTATAGAAAATGGTCATAGTGTTTTATGTTTCCGAGGTATAGATATGTATCTGTTAATAAACATAAATATGTTTGTATACTTGCACAGTGTATCATGTTCAGTAGTACTATTTATTTTAATTCAAGATACACTGCAGATGTCAACTATGTTTTTTATATTTAATTAAAGTATGTGTTGTACTGAACAAATCCATGAAATTTAGTTTTGTCAAGGAAGAGAACTTGTTAAAGTTTCACATCAGTATACTACATACTACTAGTTTTCTATTCCTTTGATTGCTATAGAAGATGGCACCAAGCTCAGTCATACACTAATGTTACCTTGCATTGCCTTTGGTGAGACAGTGTGGATCTTGTAGAAGCAATGCAGTTGGCAGGATGTTCACAGAGTATGTTAATAATCACCATTTAATGACTGTTACATGATGATCTCTGGCCCCATACGCTTATCATTTTTTGGAAATAATCTCCACAATAGTATATGTAGGATTCATATACTGTGTTTTGTAGTTTGAACATCTTGCACTCCTTATATAACAGACAACTTGTGACTTGGTCAACCTTGTCTCCCATTTACAAATTATCATCACACGTAAAGAAATTTACACTTGAAAATGTTTGGACAAAATGTACAAAAAATTTTCCCTCCCGTTCTAAAAGTAAAAATTTTGGCGCACCTCTAGATGTACACACACATAGCAGATACAAGCCAAAATGTATCTGTGCGACTTTTCTTTTACGTAGAATAACTTTTAATGTTAAGTTTAATTATTATTCTCGTTTTGCATGGAGTTTTAAAAATGGTTAACTGTGATTTCGTATTGGGTCAAAATAGAAAATTATTTCTTGTATGAAAATTGTATTGGATGGTTTTAATTGCATAATAACTATTGTGCAGCAGTGTAGCAACTTCAGTGAATTTTTACAGAAAACAACCTACAAATGTAAATAAACACTTAAAGTAGCAAAATTTGATCCAACAGTTATGTTGTCATTGCAATGTCAAAGTGCACATCATAATGCATTGTTATCTTAATGTGTGCACTAAAGTGTGTCCCGATTCAGACCTACAACTGCACTACAGAATAATGTTTACTGGAAATTTCTTTATGATCACTATTTGTCATGTTTTATTGCGAATTTTTTTGTTTTTGGGAATAGGTTTTTTAAATTTGTGTTGATGAGAATGTGTACCAATTAAATTGTTGCATTACCAGAAGGATATAGTGGTAAGTTTCATCCTTGCACAACTTGCAGTCTAATGTTAGTTACGTGCCATGCCAGTTGATCTCTGCAAGCATTCTGACCCTCTGTAAGGGGTAGATGAGCAGTATCATGGCATGCGAGGCCATGTTATTGGAGGGCAGGCAAATCAGCTGTCTTCCTCTCTGCCTGACACAATGCAACCACAGCTAAAGCACAGGGTGGTCACACATCTGTGTATAATGCATATTATCTACACCAATTGAAACAATATGTAAAGTCCACAACACCTGGGTAATACTAAAAGTTAATAAATTATCCTTCAATGTTGTGACACTTACTTAATTTTTTATTGATTCCCAGTCTTCCAAAACCTGTGACATCAAGGATTACGTTATAGCATCTAAAATATTTTAAAGAAACATATTGTATTTCTTTACTTTCTGTGCTCTTAGTATTTATATGAGTTAAAGAATAAACGAGATGCACATATTTTGTTTAGAAAGGATATTTAAGGATTTTTTTCTTTCATGTTATTTCCTACAAAGTAGTTGTGTTAGATTGGGCAACAGGGATGGGGGTTTCCTGACTGTCAGACCGTCCTCCTTTCTTCAATTTTGCTCCATTCCCTTAATCCTGTCTACTTATATGCCGGAATCTGCAACTCCTCTACAGGGTTGTTAAGTCAATGAGGGGGTGGTAAATAGGGGTAGCCCACTTCACCATCCAGCACCTTACCTGTACGTACTGGCATGGCACTCGCATTGTAGGTCTCCCTCTATACAGCGGCCTCTGAATGTATTTGATTGACTGTGACCTCCTGGGTGGCGGTGCTGGTGCTAATAGCAACAGCTCACTGCAGGCACTTTCTTCTCTGGAATGGGCAAGGATGCCTTGGAATACAGGATGTGGGTGGGGCATGTGTTTGTTTTAAGTGAAAGGCAGGTGCAACGGACAACAATGAATTATTTGGCAACAGAACAATGTCCGTTACTGCTACACCCAGGAAACACTGTCCAAAGTATGCCTGATTAGAGGGATTCTATCCAGCTGTCACTGCTGCGCTGCACCACTTTAACTCTCTATTGTACCTCAAGGGCTAATTACGAGTTGTGGTTGCCGTTGATAACGTGGCTTTGCTATACAGTATGCTACACATCTTCTGCATTTATGATAAATAACCCAGGCATGCTACTATCCTTTTGAATCACACCTCAAAAGAGTTAACTGTCATCAGAGGGAAGATTTCTGAACAGGACCAAGCAAGTATTTCTGCTTCAGCCGTGTGGTTGAGCTTGTAAAGTCTTCTTGTGGGAGCATGGTCGAGCACTGGCAAAATCAGCCCTGGCTGTGCCAATGAGATGGTATTCAGTGATAACTCCCAATGTTATTAAGATGAAAAATTACTATCAGTACTAGAACAACACATAGGGAAGAAAAAATTCACGAGTTGTGTTGCCTGCATGTAAGAATCTATTGTCTTGTGTATACACAGGCCTGACCATTTGTCCATTAGCTCCATTAGCTGCTACTCACTGGAACAGCAAACAATGAACAAATAGATGGAGCTTGAGTACTTATAGGATAGTGAATTCTAACATGCAGGTCATTGAGCTCGCAAATTTTCCCTTTCCCTTGTAATAAAAAATATAGATTTGTTAATTTGGCTTTTCTGTAAATTTCTGCATTTGAAATACCTGTAATTGTTAATGGAGAAAATGTAAATTCTTCACATTTCATCAAAATGTAATAAAAAAAGTAACATAATTTATTTCCCTTGAAAGGCCTGTGTACCTGGCTCATGAACAGTGTGGTAGCATGCCATGTTTATTCTTTTCCATGCAATACCTATAAACTGTTTCCCAATATCTCTAGCAATGAAAAGAGCACACCTGAAAGTATGCTTTCATAATTTAAAAAAATGCAGACAATGCAGAGTACTTGCTCGAAACTTGATCTTCGGGCCCCTTCAAAATGGATAGAAACAGCTTTTGTATACTACTGTAACTACAAAAATAATGCTTGAATTTTTTAATTCGCAACACTAGAAGCATGCATTGGACAAACTTTACAAAAAAAATTGTAGGGTCACAGCATAAAGGTCCGTAGGAAAAGAGTAAAGCAAAAACACTGGCCTGAATAGAAACTATTAAGTGTGGCAAGGTGAACCACTGTTTCCACTCATCAAGAGCAGAAAATTTAATTACATTTGGTACATAGGCCTCTTAACCTTAAAAACTGGAATACAGGACACGGTTGTCTTCGTGTTTGATAGATTGCTCTTTCAGGTTACAGTAAATATAAATGAATCAGTAGTACAGTATATTGAATACGAGGCTATCAGAACTATTGTTGATAAAAAAACCAACTATAACTGGACGGTGTTGTGCATAAACAAACCAAGCACTAGTTGTTTGTTGTGTATAAAATATTTTTTTGCTTTGGAACACTCTTACAAAATGTATTATAATTCTGTATCCTATTGGGGCCGTGGTAGCCGAGGGGTTAGACCTCTTGCCTCCCACCAAGGCGATCCGGGTTCGATTCCCGGCGGGTCAGACCCCAGATTTTCGCGTGTGGGATTTGTGCCGGATGATGCCGTTGGTTGGCGTGTTTTCTCGGGGATCTCCTGTTTCTCCCGCTCTTCCATTCTGGCACTGCTCCACACCCACCTCGTATCACCTCTCACCAGCGATAAAGACCTCGATGTTAAGCGCTAACCAAAAAGTCTCACTCACTCACTCAATGTATCCCGTTGTCATAAATATTAACTTTATAGGACTAAAATATTTTAGAAAGACTGTTTCAAAACTAAAGATTGGTGATTTATGCATAACACCATCTATTAGTCGTTCTCTAGTTTATAGTAGCTAAATGTGGCTAACACAAGCAAACTGTACACACTGTACCTACTGTATTTGTGAACAGAAGGCAACCACCTAGCTTTCAGAATTGATTTTTAGAAACCAGTCCTGCCCAAGTCTGTTTAAGTTCAAGTTTTATAATTTTTTTATTACATGAAAAAAAAAACTGGAAACTCTAAATTTTTGTTTGGAAAACTAGGAAAAGTTTGGGAAATTTGTTCCTGCAACCCTGAAAGAATAAAAAGAAATAAAGGAGAGACAGTGTATTGTAATGGCTGTATCTGTGTCGATCAAGGTGTTATTATTTGATTCAGAAACAGATACAGTATATTAGCACTACATTAAGTGTTCACATAGTGTTACCTGGATTCAAGTTGTTTTGTTATGACATAGGTAGTTCATACTTTGATATTCTGATTCACTTAAGTTAGCCACTGATTTGTTAAGCATAGTTGGAAACTTGGTAAATTAGCTCTGTTTTGTTGCGTTTCACATTGTTGTGCACTGTCTATGTTGCACACTGCTTCCTCTGTACCTTACTTCCACCATTGATATCACAATGTAATACTACTGTTTTCCTCTGCAAAGAAAGCTGCATATATATTCTTCCGTGAAAGTATAAATTTGATGCATAACCAAGTTGCTATTTTGATATATTTATAGCTCATCTCCCTAACATATTTACATAAGTCTGTGTTGTCTCTGTCTTGTGACCAGTGATAAGTTTTAATACTCGAGGATGCCTGAAGATATTATAACCTAAACATATGTGCGCAAATAAAGAATAGGTGGGAAATGGCCCCTAAAACATGTACATATAAATGCACAAGTACTTACAGAATCAGTACTTGCATGTGGGAGAACACAAAAAACAGGTAGACAACACATTTTTCGCGTGATTGCACAGTCGTGATGTTTTGCTGGGCAGGCCAGCTTCTTCAGGCGGCGAGTGATTGCACAGGGCTCAGCACATGGCGTTGCCCTGGATGTCACTCTCTTAGGGTGCTAAGTTAGGCATTTTAATCTTATGGGAGCATACGAATGTATCTAGATCAGTAAACAACAACATTCAATATGACATTATTTTCGCTTCTCTTTTATTCCAACAACAAAAATACCTTATAAAACATGGAAAAATTGCAGATTTTGTCCTAGCCCGGTTGAAATAAAAACAGAGCTTGAATTATAACTGTGAACTACGTGTAAATAGCGGGAGGTTGGATCATGTTTATTCTTGTTAGTTTTTGAGTTCTTCACCAAAAAAAGCATTTATGAGAAGTTGCAAAATTAGCCTTTCAATTTGATTAATTTAAAAAGTGACCTGAGTGATGTTTACTTATGTTAAAAAAGTGTAAAGAGCTTGTTGCTTACACTATTTTGATCACTTTGTGACTAACATCTGGTGATTGGTCATACTGGTCACTTGACCGAGAAATCCTGGCTAACTTGAGCAAGTAATTTTTCGTAAACATATAAAGTCAAGGCTACTCACTGCACTTGGCGTGAAGTGATGGGAAAGTAAATCAACAGTGCTAATAGTCTGCAGGTCGTGAAGTTACTGTTTAAAAGCCTAAATACAGTCACCTGGTCAGATGGCTGGTCGGGTGACTGGCCAAGTCAGGCCGTCAGAAAACACTATTTGATGGAACACAATGAGCCGGGCAGTTTGCTGTCTACAGTAAACCTCTGTTAAGAAGTTTCTCAAGGGACTGAAAAATTTGTACTTATTAACAGGATAAAACTTCTTAAAAGGGTAAATTTACTATTGTAGTAATGGAAGTGGTAAATATAATTCTAACTTATTATAAGGGAAAACTTTTTAAGTGGGAACTTCTTAACAGAGTTTTACTGTATTTTTATTGGTGCGGACAGTGTGCTGACCGTCCCACCTGCCAAAAGTTAAAAGTTGAGCAACTTAACCTGACCGGCGACGTAACTAGCCACTTGACCAGGTGATTGTGTTTAGGCCTTCATGCTACATCTACATTCTTCCATACTCTGAGGTCTACTTTGTGCCGAATGTCTGTGGCAAGTTTTCTTTTGTTTTCTTTGTGCCTGTTATTTGCATGGTGTTAGTGAAATGAGTATGACCTGTAGGCAGTGATTCTGCTAAAATGCATGGCACATCTTAAACACTTGTGCTGAAAAATGTATGGTGCGCAGCTGCTATGCCAACTTGAAATCTGCAGTGACAAATTACGTCATATTAACATTAGTCAGGTTTCTTGGAAATGCTATTGAAGAAAGGTTATATTCGTGAATGGGAGAGCAGCTTTCAGCTGCTTAAAATGCCAGTATATTGCAAAAAGTGGGAAGAAACTTAAGAATGATTGTTTTTGTGATGTAGACAAACAATTTGTGGAGTTCATTAAACAACAAAATGAAGGGCTGTTGATTACGCAGGAGGCAAATAAGAAATTGCGCTAGTGTCAGTTCATTATATGTTTCACTTTAAATGTTAAAGAGAAATGACACAAGTGTTAAATAGTCAAATGCCATAAATGTTTCTACAGACAAAATGTAAATATTCATGAGGGTGGTATTTAGATTTACATTATTGTGTTATTATTATTAAATTGGTAGATGTATTTTTTTGGAACATATTTTCAGAGTAATACTATTGGTAAAGGAAGTTTGCTCAAGGAAACATTTATTCTAATTGACCACTGGCATTCTGAAACGGGGAAAAAAAATCAAATAATCAAATAATACTAAGTGCAGTTGAACAACATTAATTTAGACGAATAGGAAAAGTGCCTTGTTTAAAGTAGTCTTCGCTTAATGTCATAGTTCTAAGAACCTAACCATGATGTTACGCGAAGACTGTACATACTTTTATTGCAGTTTTAGTTTATACAACTGTACAATTAATATGAATGTGTTTATTTTATCATTTTGTTTGTTTCTTTCAGAGTTTTATGTTCAAATTTTTAACGCTTCAAGTAAGACTTCATCATCCTAAGGGAGCAAAGGAGGGTGAAGCTGCAACTTATGCCAAAGACTGGCTTGCCTGGAAGAAACAATGTCGCTCATTGTACACAATGATAGAGTCCGAGATTCGCTATCTGAAGCGTCACAGTCCACTATTGAAAGATTTCTTCATGCCACCTGACTTTTTAGAACTTGCTGTTGCTGTCTGCAAACAAGTGAGTTTATAATGTTAACATAAGAAACTTCTGTAAATTAAATTTTTTAAAGGGGCTAGTATAATGAATTAAGTTGGCATAAAAAATTTGGCAGATTTTATTGAAGGATAGGATGTATTGTGTACAGTTAACTCTTGATTTATCAGCATGCAAATTATCAAATGTGTGGTTTAACAGTGATAGCCAAGACAATGGCAACTGGCCATGATATCTATAACCATTATTTTACAATATTGTTCTGTAATTTGCAAAGACCACTATTTTCTCTGACAACACTGAATGTCTATGACAACAGTAGTCTTCTAGCAACGGTGAAAGTAATAGAATGTTTTTCTCAACCTATTTCTGGGGTACTGTAAGAGTCACAACAAGTGTTTAGAAATTTTAGTAGGCCGAATATTGTTTATGATAGCATGTCATTATCGTAATTAAAGCTAAGGTTTCTCATTTATGTATGCTTCTTGAATTTGCAGGTGTACGAGAATGAGTCTAATGTTTTTGAAGTAACTCAGCTAACTGTGCTGAATGAAACTATGAATGTTACTTCAGAAAATGTTCCCAAGAGAAGAAGGGTAGATGTTGGCTTACAGGCTGTTATAGATTTACTTGGCACATGTAATGATCCCTTTGTTGTTTTGCCATGGTAAGTAAATGTACTCCTGTGAACTATTCTTACAGTTTGTATGAATTAAAAACTGAACAATTTTAAAGGATGATCGCTTTTGGGAATGAATGTTTATGACCAGCAAGTTTTCTGCTATACAGTAACATTCACTCTCAATTCTGTACATCTATGAAAATTAATTATTTATTTCCTTCCGGTCAGTACAATGTGTTAATTATTTTACGTGTGCATAATTAATTTTTTCTTAAGGAATTACACGTAGGAAAATTAGTTTCTTTTATAATGGACACATGATTTTTGCATATTATTTAATAATGAGTTGTACCGTTTCTACTGTAATTGTGTATTTAAAAATTGAATACATAATTATATATTGTATGTGTATATTTTAGCAGTTAAGATCCAGAAATTAATTTTTGTATACAAATTCAATGAATAATTTTTACTTTTGGCCGGCCCACTATACACATATTTTTCATGTTCTTAATAATGTGCCTGTTTAAAATAATTTAGGTTATTTAAAAACATGTTGTATTTTTCTTACATGTGGCATTGTTTTATGCTTTCTGTAGTACAAAAGTAAATGGGAGAAAATATGTTTCTAAATGTTATGAATACCAAGAGCCTCTCAGAGTGGACAAGCTTGTGGTGATGATAGTGCAATTAGGTCAGTAGTTGCACGAGACAAGGACCTCAGCGATTCTACCCGTCTGTCAAAATGTTTATTCTAGTGGATAAGTATTCTGTTTTTTTTTTCTCCACTGTGCTTTTTTTCTGATGGCTCTTTACTTGATGAACAATCTTTTCCTAGTTTTTTATAACTTTATTTTGTTAGGTCATTTTTATTTTAATGTCCTTTCCCTCCACCTGATGGTTTTATTTAAGTAAATGGTGAGTGCTATGAACTTCTATTTTTGTTGTGGTGTTTTGTTTGAGGTTGTGATTTCTGGAAATTAGAGTTCTTGTACTGAGATGAGTTTATGTTTAGTCTGTTTTGAAATTCAGTTTTTGTGGTGGCCTGCTTACGAGGTTTTTGGAATGAATTTTGAGTAAACTTGTGTTGTTTCATTGACATGTATTATGTATTTTGAGTTTTATGGGCCCTTATTTGTGTTGGTAACAATGAGTAACAAAGGAAATCAGGACTGCAATTCTGGCCAGCTACGTGTGCATATGTTGGTAGGAAATGGTTTTGTTCTTGAATGTGTGAAAGTAAGTAGAAATGATGGTTGGACGTCAACATTTTGCGGAAAATGTGGTGTTTCGTCATGTAATGTGAGGTTTGTTGTTGAAAATATCTAAATGGTGAAAGTTGTATGTGAGGCTGAGTATAAGGGGGTGTCAGGTGTGCATAAAGGAAGAAGAAACTTGGAAATTATAATTGGATTGGTAAAGATTTCTGTTCATAATTTTTTTTTTAAAATTTTATTTAGTGTTACCTGTGAGTGCAAAGAAAAATTTCTTCGTAAGATTTGAGGTTGTTTTATGGTCTTTGTAATTCATATTTCACAGCTGGCTTGTTGTGTACTTGAATTTGGTTTGTCGAAAATGAGTAATGTTGTTTTCCATTGACTAGGAGTTAAGCTTATTCCTAATTTCCTTTAGTGTATAATTTTTCATTATAAGTTGGTCTACAACTGAAGGTTCTAATGAATTCTACGAAATGTTCTTATGCCCTCTTCTGTCACTTTTGGGTTTACTTTACTTACTAGATAAAGAATTTTGTGTTGGTTTACAAGATGTGATTCCTGTTGTCCAAGACATTTTGTGTGTAACTGACGTTTATATTTAAAATGTTCTCATAATTTGCAAGAATGTATTTTAATTCATGTTAAACACATTGCCACGTAAGTTTTTGTGGTTGTACTGTAATTATCAAGTTCTCAGTGACATGCTGTGTGCTGTAACTATAATCTTTTAATTTAGTTTCATCTGTCCAGTTATTTATTTTAATGCATGGATTATATTGATGTATGAACTCAACATGTCTTTCTCAGGTGATACATTAAATATTTCTATTTATACTTGTTGCTGTACAACTATGTTTAACTGCTCAGTTTGAGCCATTTTAGTAAGATGTGTGTACTAATTTTTTACACATTAAAAAGAAAGAAAAGTGCAATCTTTTCACTGAAAGCATAAGTCCTCCTACAAAGCAGTATAAAACCAAGTAGACTAAAACTACTTAAGCTTAAAATATGTAAAAGTAATGCAAAGAAAAAATTTTATTATGAATGGGTAGTATCGATAATGATGTATACTGCTTGTATCCTTTCTTTAACTGTGTAACATTTCGCTATCAGAAATATTATTTTAGTATTTTTTATAATAAACATTTGTGAGACTCTTCTTTCATATTTTGGTTTTCTTTGTGTGAGAGACGAGGACATTAATTTTCTTCAGTTTTCATTTTTATGTTAATAGACTTAATTTTTAGGTACCCGGTAGGGTTAGTTAGGAAACGCCCCTGGTAGAGTAGGTAGGTATAGGTATCTAGGTAGGCTAGGCTCCAATCCAATTTTTTTTTATTTTGTGTGTTTTAGTTGTTCTTAATATACATTGGTATTTTTAAAAATTCTGCTGTAGTTATAGTTTTTTTTACTGTGAGTTTGTTAAACTCCAACCCAGACTACAGTTTTTGTAACAGTTGCGAAGGCTTTCGAACTAGCCGCGAGCAACGGGTGGGTGGAGATTAGATCAGGTTCAACCGCCGAGGCGTTAGGATGCCTATTTAAGTACAACTCCATTACTGCTTTTAAGCGCCATAAGAATGAAGGTGATAAGTATTAGAAACTGTGACAGTTTTATTGCTTGAAATTCTCAGTCAATTTAATAGTTATAACTTACCTTTTGTGTGCGAGACTGAAGATTTGCATAGCCCATCTTGCTAGACTCCCAAAATTTAAGGAATACAGGAACATAACTTGGTTGTATTTTTTTCCCCCTATACTCTTTTACAGTACTTTCCTGTTATTTTGGTGAAGTTATTTGTTTTGGTGAAACTTTTATTCATGATGTCTTGACTTAACATAACCAACCCAGTGGTCCGAAGTTCTTTTTGTTTTAAAGATATCTAATCTATTGTTTCCGACCTGAGTTTAGCTGAGGAAAGAAAAGAATCAAAGTATTGTTTAAATTAAATTGAAAGATCTAAATAATTTGGATTTAGAGTGTATGTGAGAAACTTTTATTGTACAAGTAATTAATTGTTGAACTGAACCTTCTAATTTTAGAATTTTTGGCAGTTGCTCTCAGCATAATGAACAACTAACTTTTAGTTAACGTATATTTTATTTACTTGCAGTATCCAGAATACATTTGGCACATTTAAATAAGTAAATTAAATTATTTGTTTGGATGTGGAGATAAATAGTAGCTAATTATGTACATACATAAGTTATATATTTTGTATATTTGGTATAATAAGAATTAAGAAATATATTGGAAATGTTTTCAGTTTTACAGCACTACAATTCTTACTCTAAATCATTATTTTTCTAATGCCACTTTTAATGAAAATAATATTATTAAAGAATATTTACAATCCCAACTATTGTAGGTATTATTTGTAATGGTCATGGAACTCATACTGTCCAACATTGTTAGTTTCATTTATCAGTTTTGTTATTGTTTTTTTTTTTTTTTATATCTTGCTCACACATACATCCCTACAAAACACTATTCACCTAATAATATTATTACAAACATTATATCAGAACTACAAAGTAAAAATAAGATTGATTAGGGATTGTTTCTGAAATAAAATACTCAAAACATGGGTGAATGGCAGAATAAATTATTGGGGTTGATGGTAAAGTCACTCACTTGTAAGAGAGGTGGGGAGCATAAGCCACCTCCACCAAATGCTATAGACTGTATATTTCGGTCGTTTTACATACGTATTTGCCGGCATATAAGACGACAATTTTTACATATTTTTGACCCTCCAAAATTGCTACTCGTCTTATATGAGGGTGCAAAAATTTTTGGTAGCCAAAAATCGTTTA
>PNEQ01019011.1:15952-33644 GCA_003012365.1 Medauroidea extradentata
CTGTGGAGTTGTATGATGTTTCAAGGAATTGCGTTTTTCGTCACACATGAAAACGAGTGTCCCGTTTATTTTAATAAAATTTACGGTACGAAATTTTGATGTGCGTCATTCATAATAAAGGACACTTCCTCACAGCGAAGCGGCGATCGATGCGAGCGCGTGCCGAGATACTTTGTCTCGCCAGCCTACAACTCTCGGGCGGAGAAAACAAGGATCTAGGTCCGCATGCTTTCATCCTTTGTCTCGCAAGCACAAGGCTCTCGTGCGGAAAAAACGAGGATCTAGGTACCGTACCACACATTCACGTGTCTACTGTCTAGTGCTAGGCTAGCAGACAACAGCGCACAGGAACGCGATGACCTTGCAAGCAGCTGTTGTTGCCCGGCGTTGTCATGTAGTGCGCGGCGTGCCTTAGGCCGGCGTTGCCAAGTCGCGCGCAACTGCCGGCAAACGGAGATATCGCCGGCCGCCGCCGTGCGTTTCCTTGGCTCTTGGGCGCCCGGAGGGCAGTAGTAGCCAATGTTATTCATTTATGTGACTACTATGATGTTTATATGCCGATAATAAATGCATTGAAAATATTTAAACTAAATTTTTAATGTTACTGACAAAGGAAAAAAATATTTTTCTGTCGGGAAATTCAAAATTAGTAATTTACTTTTTTTTCAAGATTTTGTACCTTCAAAACCATGACTCGTCTTATATGCGGGGTCGTCCTATATGCCGACAAATACGGTATAAGTCAGGAGACTGTAGCCAGAGGTACTGTTGGGTTCAAATGTTGTGGTAGCTGTAAGTGCGGGGGTCAAATGGGGCAGGAGTGGCAGAGGAGCAGTCGATACGTGTGTAACATGGTAGGTGAAGCGCTCATCCTGAAAAAATTAGCCCACAGTACATGTTACGAGACGTGACAAAATAGAGGAACGCGGATGCAGCCAACAGCTGTATAAAGTCATCCACAGTCGAAAAAGAGACATGACTGGAAAAGTAGTTGGTAGTTGTAACAAAGAAGTAAAAAATATGTGCCTCGCAGCACCAATCCAGAAGGCAACTGAACGAGCCGCAGTATATACTGGTGTGAGTAAATACAGCATAATGAGGATAAGAAAGCAGAGCAGAAAACATCTAGATGACCCCAAAGAACTCCAGGGAAAAAACAGTGAGAATTGTTTTTTTTGGAAACATAGCTAAAACTGATTTAATTTTGTTATATGACGAAAGCGTCAAAGCAGTTCATGGTGAAATCACAAAAAGATTTACACTAATGGCTATCTCTTTCATTTCAATAAATCCTAATTATCTGTCAAGGTAAAATTCAGTTCCCTGGTAAAGTGTGTCGGTACCCCGTTGATCATAAGCTTAGAGATAATAACTATTTTTTTATTGATACTTATTTTTAACCAGTCACCTCATGCTCAAGTACACATTCATTTTTATAATGCGCTCTAGACCACATTTTGAATTTTTATATCTCATTTTGTTAAAGGTTCAATTATAATACACTTGCCAACACATTCTGTATGGTGGATTAACTTTAACTCATTGGTATATTAATATCAGTCACATAATCATTTTCCTTTCTCGTATAGTATAGTAAACAAAGTGATATGAAGTGTAATGATAAGGATTTAGAAACCCAGTGTGATGTGACCTGATACACATGGGAGGAGGATAGAAAGCAACACGTGCTTATGTTTTGTAACATAGCAAACAAATCGTAACCATACTGAGTGTGTGCAGAAAATAACTGGGCCGTGTCGTCAGTACACGTCCCCCAGCACTAAGGAGCTCAGCTACCTGAACGTTTGGTCCAAACAGTAGGCACTTTGTACTACTACTACTGTAGTTAAAAGGTTGATATTAAGAGTGAGGTTGCTGTTAAATAAAAGACGTGGTTATGATTACTGTGGCTTTACTCTACATACAGATTTGATATATTGTTACAGGTTGCTACAAGGTTTACATTCTATTATTTAGAAACTGGTTAGGAGTTTGATTTGCGTTATGTTAAGATGTTGAGTGTTTGGACACCTTAGACCTCACTTTTAGCATGATCCTGGAGGCTGATGACAAATGACTGTTAACGACGAATTGCATCTCATGGGTCATGTCCCAAGACCACCCTGGGGAGCTGGTGACGGCTGAAGGGTTGCTAGAAGGCGGACCTCAATTCCTCAAATTCATTGCTCTACATTCCTGTACCTTAGCACAGGTGGGGAGAATCACTGAGGCAACTACTGACCATATTGCACTGTTGTCACTACTAGATTGTCCACCAGGCAAGGCTCTTGGTATTCGTAACATAATATAGTGTTTACTTGGCTGTTGCTGAAAATTTATGTTCAGAATGCAAATAGTTCATTAAACAGTGTACACAAATGAAATATTAGTATCTTTTATGGGTTGGCATTTTTTTAAATTCATAAAAATGTTTTTTAAATGCAAATTTGGTTTTTTTATGTGAAACAATAAAGTATATTTTAAATTTCAAACAAGTCCATTCAGTTAGGCTCTGTTACACACTTAGGATGCATACAGATAGGGATAGGCAATGGCTAAAAAGCAAGTTGCCATTATAAAAATCAAGCTGAAATGTGTTATAGTGCATCAGTGATGGTTATTTGATAGTTGTTCTGGCTGATTGTCTTTTTCCCATTGTTGACACTTGTGTCTGACTTGCAAGGTGCTTTCAGGTGTTGTATTTCAATACTTATTGTGTAACTTAGTATTTAAGCTGGTGTTCATTGGGTCACAGGTTTTTGTTTTCTCCTGTGTGTCAGCACTGAATATTATAATTTGTCTGAGAATATGCTTTGTTACAATTTTCGAAATATTTTCTGTCTATATTAACCAGGAAATATAATTTTCTCTTGTTGTTTGTCGTAGAGATTGACTCATGCCTCGAATTTAGTTAGAAATTGGTAATATCTAAGCATGTAAATTGTTATGACAAAGTTTTTATTAGTAAATTTACTGACGTCCCAGCATTTGTCCAATGGGAGAATGGCATGCCTGTGGTTTGCAGACAGCTTTGAGCGGCCTATACCCATTGTGCTAATGATACTTCTTCCCTCTCCTGGGTTGTTTAAGGCGGGCACTTCACCCCAGCTAGTCAGAGTCGTCAGCGGCTTGGCCTTTGGCCGTGTCGGCCTCCTGTCCTGCAATATCACACAGACTTTCGTGACCCAGGGAACCAGAGTTTACTTAATTCTCGCACCCCTCTCTCTACCTGCAATACCACATAGACTATTTCCTGATCTAGGGAACCAGAGTTTGCATCCTTCCTGTTCCTTACAGAGCTACCTTAATCCTATTCAGGACAAATCGGTGGGAAAGCCTAAGCCGTACGTTCATGTTTGGCTTATTACTTAGCATGGAGACCTAACCTTCCTGCTCTTCAAGCTACGATGCCCTTCTTGTCACCATATGCCCGTACGCTTGTTTCAAAGTGTTGTTGCGCACTTCCCAGTTTTCGTAAATACACTATTAAAGTTAAGGAATAGTGTACCAGTAAAGACTTAGAAAATGTTTTTACCCGCCCACAGTGTCAGATTTTTACTCAAGATTTTACAGGCCCACAAGTGCCCTGTTGTTAAGGAAGTTAGGGAATATTGTAACCATCTTGGGGTCAAAGAGACAATCATCGAATAACCATGGCCACTAGCAAGGCCTTATTTATGGGTCCAGTACCTAAGTGCCACTGCTTGCCTGTTTGTAGTCATCAGAGAATGCCTTGTTGTAATCTATACTGTCGCATCTCATGTAGTAAACCTATGTCTTCTCCGAATCGTGAGTTACCGAAGTCTTGATTGTAGACAAGTACCAAAGAGTGTGTTATATTTATTGTAAAGTACCAAGTGACTGTAGCTTGTGTTCTGAATATACATATCCTGTGAAACCAAACTGCTTCACTTTTTTCCTTTCATGAATTCACCTTGTGTAATAACCTTCTGACATCCAGTATGAGGTGAGTGACCTCTGCATTTTCATTTTATTTATGTAAGATTGACCCCATGAATTACTCCTTGTTGGCTCACCCAGTATGTAGTCACTAAGTCAAGGTTAGCTTTATCACAGATCAATCTAGAAGAATAACCAAAGTCTCTACTTCTTACCCTCACTCTCTCTCTTAAAACTTAAAAATTTTTTTATAGGAGTGCTTTGCTCATATTCAATGATCTAACCCATCACCACAAAACTTCTAGTGCATTGGGGGGACAAAAAATTTTGTTCGTGTTTTATAGCCTGCTTGATAGTTATAGTATTCCCATTTTTTTTTAAATTTGTTAGAGTTTGTAGTTTGTCATTTAGTTTTTTGTTGTTTTTTAAACTGTTGATACATATTTTAAAGATTATTGTTTTTGAATGTGTAAATCCTTAAATTCTTTTTGTATTGAATTTATGGTCATCTTTTTTTCTTTCAAGAATATGAAATTCAGCTATAATATAAATATAAAATTAGAAGTTGTTGTTTAACGTTGCCTCAGTTAAAATTCTTTTATTATTGCATCATTCTTTCTTTGATACTGTAAGTCATCATCTGCAACTGATTTCTTAAGCATTGTTTGAATTTTCATACATTTGGTTTATTTTGTTGCACTATTTCTGATTTGCAGTACTGTATTGCTCCATAAAAAAGCCAATAATTTTTTATTGTAAGAGTTTTAAGGTAAATATATATCTCTCAACATGTGATATATTAACGTACCCAGAACAACAAATGACGACATTTGATGTTACATTTTTTCACTTTTTATTTATTCTGATAACGAAAGTGCTGTATTAAACTTCAGAATAATGTATTTTGCAGAATCGTCTTAAATTATATTTAATGTTGATGCATTACACTCGTGCCTATTAGATTTATATTTACGTTCAGCCACAGATTTGCTTATCCCCTCAGTAAAAAATAGAGTTAGGAAGTTTGTACATACCTTAAACCACTTGATGCCGCACTTTGTTTGTATTTTTAACCTTCAACAGACTTTACCTCATGTTTATATTGTATTCACGTCTTTTGTAAACAAACCACGGCCATGCGCCGCTACTACCAATTGTTTGTAAACCCAATAATATTTATATTTGTTATTTCACGTATTTATGTATTATAAGCCTTTTTTTTTTTTTTTTTTTTTTGCATCTTAATAATTTATTGGGCATAAATTATTTAGTGTTTAAACCTTTTCACAGCACCAAGTGGAAATATTTAGATTTTGTATTTTTCCTTCACCCGCCCATGCAGTGATATTTCACGCAGCGTAGTTGGCCTCCCTGCCTAGAGCCTGCCTCGTTCCAAAAGTCCCGTTAGCACCACCTCCTCGGGAGGCCACCCACTCTGCTTGACCCCTTAAAGATTTGGGTATAAAAGGGGGGCCTTCAGCCCTGCCTAGTCAGTCGTCAGGGGATTGGCCTAACCACAGAGTCTCCTTGGCACTCCCCTTCCTGAGCTGTTGATGTCCGTGAGGTGCTGCTCACTCCCCTCCGATCTGTAGGTTGACGTCCGCAAGGTACCAACACATTACCCTTGCCTGAAAACCTTATTCCTTCCATACACGCTAGGGTTGATGTCCGCAAGGTGCCCCAGCCCCACACCAAACAGTCGTCACAGAGGGTTGATGTCCGCAAGGTGCCCTCTGCGATACCCTACTTTGAATCCACCTGTCAGCGGATTCCTTGTACCACACCCAACTGTTGCAGTTTTACCTACCTTGAGTGTCAAGTAGTGCTCTGTGGCGAACACCACTAGCCTGGCCCACGCGCGCCATATTTGCTCTGCAGAACTAAGTTCAGTTCTGCGCGCTATATGTTCCGGAAGTCGTGGGACCGGAATATCAGTTACCTAAGGGTAGTTCCGTAGGACCACGCGGGAGCGAAGCCCAGTAGTAGCAGAGACAGTAGTAAAAACATTCACAATATCAGTATCGATCTATATTAAGTTAAAGCCTTTTGAATACTTTAATAATTGCGTAGTAAGAGACAGTGTAAATTTTTGTAGCCAGTGAACTCATGTAAAGATTGTACATTCAGTGACTTGTAAATTCAGTGCCTGTAAAGACTCGTGTGCCACCTAATTTGTGTATTGAGGATTTCAATATATAGTAATTGCATCTATCCACATATTTTATTTGTTTACTTAATGTCTCAACCCTAGTAGAGCAGTGAGAAGGATCGTATGGAAGCAAAAAGGCAAGTCGCCTTGTTACGTTACTCTTAGTGCCATCAGCCAGCAATAATAGGTCTCAGTAGGGTTATACTACCAGCAGTACTAGTACAGGGCAAGGCCCCAACGTTACCCGAACTCTGTCAGCAATATTCACAGTCGAAAACCTCTCCCACTAAATTGGACCTCTGGAAAATACTGCGGGGAATGCGCAGGAGCATACCGCCTCTACTAAGCCCACTGAAAACTCCTCCACGTTCAAAGACATGACCCGCCCAGAAGCTACTCAACGAGTGGCACCCTCCGGCCACCGTCTCTGCCAAGAAGCGCCGCCTTCTTGAAACCTTATTTTAGGTGAGTGACTAGTGAACCTAAAGTGCTATCTATATAATATTTGTCCCTCAAAAGAACTCCAGAGATCATACCTGGCCAAGATCGACAGTCACTCGTCGTGTAGGGGACAGATCACTGGAACCATACTTATCTTGTGCTCCCCAAAGTCTCATGCTCAACACAAACCGCACTTGGTAAGACTCACACTTGTATTTACCTTCAACACCTGATAAGAGGCGACAATGTTGTATTATAATCACAAACTTACATCTAGTGGGGGTACATTAAGTAACTTGTTGGGATAAGGTTGTTTTGCTTGTTCATATGACCAGATTTAAGCTAGATCACTAGGTTAATGTCTAAAAGCCTGCAAATTATTCAGGGTTATTAGGTGCTTAAAAACTTTGCAATGCTGAATACATTGGCCTTTCTACATGTACACTAAGACAGAGGATAAATGACCACAGGGCTGATACCAAACAAGCAGTTGCTAGTTCCAGCCTAAACCCTCATGATAAACCAGGTGCTGCACATGCAGCCTCTCACAAACTCTATTTTGGTACCTGTTACAACACCCGATGGTTAGAACCTTACCACCTTCAGATATTGTGTAGAACTGAGCTGCTAAGGACTACCGTATTTACCTGAATGTAAGACAATGTTTTATTCCAAATTTTACTTCCCTAAAAAAGTGGGGGTCGTCTTATTTTTGAGTCCTAATAAATGGTTGCATATGAAAGGATTAACGAGACCTCTATTATAGTTTTACATATACTGCACAGCCCTAAAAATTTTGTCAATAAAATGTAGTGATTATGCACGTAAATACAAGTTGCTTACTGCTCAGAAATTAATTTTAATAAAAAACATTTTCACATTCCAATTTCAATTTCTTAAATGTGCATAATTAAGGCTTTTATCTGAACCATTGCCAGAGTGATTGAAAACACTTTCAAGTGCTTTATGTGTGTGTTCAAGATTATTTAACTAGAGAAGTATCTAAAATATAACATGTTTTATCTAATTACGTAATCAACAAAATCCATGCCTTTATATTTTATAGGAAATGTTTTTTCTTGTAAACCAAACTCAAAATGTAGGGGTCGTCTTGAATTCAGAAATATGTATCTTACATTCTGGTAAATATGGTCTTTCCTAGTTGATTTTGAATTTTATTGTGTTGTAAATAAAGCAGGCTCATTGATTTTTTACTGATAGTGTGTTGTGAATAAATCTAACCATTCTCATATTCACTTCATCAAGAGAGTTACATCCATGCCACATTTAATACCTGTAAGTACCTAACTATTTTTCCTCCAGAGGAGTAGTCTTAAATTCAGGCCAAAAATTTTTTTCCCATTTAAACCAATGTTTTGTAGGGGTCGTCTTACATTCGGGTAAATACGATAATCCACCAGTATATCACAAAATCTAGACAGTCACCAGGCCTCAACATATGTTAATGTTCATTCAAATATCCTTCCACACCCTAGTTCGCCCCTTGGCTGCCTGGTTTACTTGTTACCAACCACCGCTTACCACCCGCCATACTGGTATGTAATCATTCGCCGCCCAAGGAAGCTGGCTTGGCCAACGAAACAGTGCGACTGCGCAAAAAATGTGTCATCCATTTGTGTTTTATGTTTGAAAGTGCAATTCTATAAGTATCTGTGCTTCTCTGTCTACATGTTTAGTAATGTTAATTAATACATTTGTGATTGGCAAGCATGTTTAATTTGCTTAGAAATGCCAATACTTTGCAGAATGTTTTAGAGAACAAAAGAAAGAATTTTTTAATGATGTAGAGCGACAATTTGTGTTACATTAAAAAAAAATAGTGTTTTCATTAAAAAAAGTAATGGGGTTTCTGATTTCACACTGGTGAATATGAATTAGCATTTAAGTTGTTTCATCACAAATTACACTTTTAGTGTAAATTAAAATGATACCAACTGTTACTTGTATAGCAAGAACAAAAAATAAGTAGGTGCAGTTGAACAGTTCTAATTTTACGGGCAGGTAAAAGGGTATCATTTATAGTCTTTTAATAGAATCTAACCATTATTTTAAGCAAGGAAATAATTATTAATGAAATTCGCCCATACATTTTTATATGCATAAAAACATTGCTGTATTTTGTGTTGCTGTGGACAGTATACTGATAAATGTATATATTTTATTTCACAGGTTGGCAATATTGACAGAGCTTTTGTCAACGTATCCAAGTTTGGTGAAACACACAGACTTTTTGCCATTGTTAACACTTGTGTCTGTCTTGCAAAGTGCGTGTGATGAACCAATAGTACTACAGCATTTGTGTAGGTAAGTTAAAAAAATTTTGTGTAACAAATATTTGAAACAGGTTACATGATCATGCACATTCTTTTTCTGTAAACTGGTATTGGTCAGCTATTATATCATCATTGTAGAATTTAATCTACATTTGAATTTTTTTATTTGAAATTCTTCACCTAACAGAAAGGCAAAAGAACCGGTGCTGTTAATAGCTAAACGTAGGTCTGTGAAAGTTAGCAAGGCTCAAAATATTTTGATAGCAGTGTGATAATAGAATAAACTAATGGTTCAAATAATTACAAACAGAAGGAAGTGGCCAGGGTTTGTGTTTAGGAACCACTGTATCATTTGCCTGGAATGATTTTGGAAAACTGAAAAAATAAATCAAAATGATAAGGCTGGGAATTGAACCAGCACCCTCTTAAATGAATTCAGTACATTATTATAGTACTACAATGGTAAGTAATAGCTGAAGTAATAGAAATTTAGCCTTATTAGAAAGAACAATTCACATAAGTTGTAAACAAAATTTGTGATTAAGGAAGAAGAAATTTTTAAATTTCTGTATCATACTATAATTTTTAATTTAAATTTGTGACTCATATTAGATTTGTGGTTCAAATGGTCATACCTACCTTGCACCTGACCTGGTGGGTAAGGACGTGATGCAAATAATTTCATTGTATATGCCAAGCCCTTGCAGACTCCTTGTGTCAGAGCTGTTGGTCTCATCGAGGCCGCTCTCTGGTACCTGGATGTTCGGAACTATTTTGGACCAGAGGCATTTCTCAAGAGATAGTACATCGCTCCAGGTCAGTCCAGTTTTTGCTTGCCTGTCTCTCTCACTCACCTGCTGCATGAGTGAGGCTTGGAAAGGAGTTTTGAAGACTGCACAAGGCCACTTTGTTAACTGCAGAATTGATATTTTTTTATGGAAGCAGTGAGGGAGCTGAGCTTGTAATTTTTTGTAATCATGAAACACTTCACTGCAGATTCTGAAAAGAACTTGTGTTCAAACAAAAATTTTCTTGTGTTCATATATTTTTGCGGACTTTTGAGGTATTGTGCTAAATTATATTGTTATAATTTACTGTTGTTTTTTTTTGTTCCGAAGCTGACATTTACTTGGAGATGCAACTGTATTAGTTTGAGTCATGTTTGGATGGACCCAAGTTTGATTCCCTGCTCCAGCCATCCTGGTTTTGGTGTCCATGTTTTCTCGAAATTGATCCAGTTGATTGATGGGTTGGTTTCTTAGCAAAGGTCGTGGCTGATTAGTGATTACTCTCCCAATTCTTGTCCTTGTATAAAGTTTTGTGTAACCATCTCTGATAATCTTGCTGTCACGAAGACGTAAAGCTCACTTAAATATAAATAATCAACTTGGTGCATGTTTTCTTTAACAAGTTACCATTAGGGCCATGAACTTTTCGCGAAAAGAATTTTGCCCCAGTTTGTTTCAGTGTCTCGTGCTCATCTTCATTTCTGCTTCGTGGTCTGTGATTGGATGTTTTAACTCTCACATGTCTTGACCCACAAATCAAATATGTTGTGTTGCAGCAACCTTATTGTGATTGGCACAGTCAAACAACACATGTCCCGTCACACGGTCACTCTAGCAACAACCATGAAGCATAATTGCAGATGTGAATGTAAGGCAATGAAACAAATTGGGACAAAATTCTTTATGTTCATGGCTCTAGTTACCATGCATCTTTTATAAAACATCCATATATGTATTGAATTTGGCTGTCTTAATAATACATAAATTAACAGCAGTACCTTTATCCTGGCTTAAAATGCAAAATGTTCTTTTAAAAGAAGAAAGCAGATGCCATTAGGATCATTCTTACTAAGGTGTGTACTGTGATGTCCGGCAAAGTGTCGAGACGTTTGCTGACGTCACATTTCTGTACAATAGTGAAACAATATTTTCGGTGAAGGTACCAAAATTAGTTGTTGATGTCTACCAAAAATGGCACCAACTGTACTATAATTTTGGCTTGGCTGGTGGTGTTCCGCTGCACATTTAGGCAGGGAGTCATTCCTGAATGTGTTATCATATTGGAAAGACCGCAAGTGGGCAAGGAGCCACAGGTTGGTACAGGGCAGATAAATGAACTGCGTTGTGTGAAGTAGATTGTGTTGAAGACTACATTGTGAATTAAGATTGCTGTGTTTGAGACTTGTTTGGTACAGGTTCTGTTTTTCTCGACTAAATGGGTATGGTTAATGTTCAGAATTGAACAATTTATGGTTTTAATAAATGTGCTTGCTTATTAATCTATGTGGTAGTTGTAACTACATGGAGTTATAGTTTGGTGGACCTTTTTTAAATCAGTCATTAAATTTCTGCATTTGAAACAGTTTGTGGCATTGCATGAGGATGAATAAACTGAAGTTTGAAGTTTGTCAGAATCGAGACAGTGTTAACGACTGGGTTCTGTTATTTTGTGAAATTACTTGTTGATGAGCGTCATTTATTTTTACAGCAACTTACTTTTGGCAGTACAGTAAAGAACTTACATTTAAATGGCATTTTACATTAAGTTCTGCATGTAGTGAATGGACAATGGCTCACATTTGTGGCTGTGATTGAGTAGTACATTAGATACCTCAGCACTTCAGTTGTTAATACTGATTGTTATTTTTTTGTTTCAGGTATTGTGTTGCAATGTTAAAAGTAGAGTCAGAATTGGATTCAGATCTTTTGGATGATACAAGTACTTTGTGGGGAAAAATTTTGGAGTTTGTATTAAGGTAAAAATCATTTATTAAAATATAGAGTTACAACAGTTATAGCTATGAATTGGAAATCTTTTTAAACAACAGAATTTTGACACATTATGGCAGATAAGATGAAACCATTCTTTGTTTCTTGAAAATGACAGAAAATAGTAAAGTGAGATGAAGTATTTGTGTCAAATCAAGTGTCAAGGGAGTTCAAAAGTACTAAAATATGGGAAAGTGTAAAATTGAGGTGTATTGGTAGTCTGGCCTTCCTTGGAGATAGAGCTATTTCTCCACCTGCACGCCATGCCAGTTAAAACATCCTTCTTAGGGCTACTTTCTGGAGGACTGCTGTGTTTTTGACCCGATAGATGTCTGGGGAACGAAATAGTACTGAAAATTCAAGTTTTATTAGTCACCCAGTTTAAGGTCTTATTAATTTATTTAATTATTCACTTATTTACTTATTTTGCCTTTCAGTAGCCAAGGCTAATATCAGGAAGGCACTTACAAATACATGTATTTACACAATTACAAACACTTACAAAGCTACTACACATATTACATATACAGTACACAAATAAGAACACATAATACCTCTACACAGAAACATAGAGAACTAACACAAATCTACAAACAATATATGTATATGACTACAAATCACAGGATATTAACATAGTTATTTACATATAACATTGATGCATAAACATAGATTTAGATATCTCGGTTGCATTAAATTAAAGTCATTGTGTCTACAATCTTTTTTATATTTAATTTTTTAAAATAAAGGGGTCAATTTAAACAATTTTATGGGAATATTTTCAATTGGAGTGAGTAGATGTTAGTAATTGCAATAAAATTATTCCTGCAGCGTGTCATTCTAAAGACAAAGGTGCAGGTCTTAACCAGGGACAGGTAGTACTTGGGTATATACAGATTTTATTCTTTGTATATATTTTTTCAATATACAGTGAACCCTCGATAGCTCGGACCTCGATGTCCCAGACTTCGGATAACTCGGACAGAATTTTTAAAAAATTTTAATAATTTTTAATTAATTATTTTTTGGTTAAAAGACATAAAAAATAATTTCTGCTGGATTTAAATTCATCACATTATATTTTAGAACAGTATTAAACTTTATAACGAAGTCGTCCATCGCTACTTAGCCTTTAATAATCCCACAGTAAATATGTGGCAAGTTCCGCGTGGTAAAATGTTGCTAGCGAGGCGCGCGAAGCGGGAGTAAAGATGCAATCCAGCAGGCCGACCTCTCACTTCTTTATCTATCCTCCCTCTTCGTCCTGCGAGCTAGGCACGCACGTGTGTCGTAAACAAACATTTCAGTGTGGTGCTTGTGAAATGACGGTAACTACGGGTTACAATGGCACATAAACAGAAAATTATTTTGTTCTGGTATGTACAATGAATTCAGGGTTGCAAAACAAATTGTCCCGGACATTAAAAAAAAAAATTAAAAATCATTGCTTTGCATTGCGATGTCGAAAAATTGGTGAGAAGGTTTTACGCCCCTTTAAGAGAAGTCCTCGACTGGCGCATGGAGACCGTTGCAGCGTGTCACGTGCATACATTTTTACACGAAACCGCTAAAGTTATTCATATTATGTTTACCTACGAAAAGAACACACACATGAAACCATGCTTCTATTTTTCCAAAAATGCAGCACGCTTGTTATAAACATGATTTTCGGGCCTCTCAAAATGGCTAAAATCGGGTTTTTTAGACTGTTGTACCTCCGAAAATATTACCTGAATTCGTAAAGTGCAAAACGAGAAGCATGCTATTCCAAAATAAAATATTGGGGCCACCGCTTAAAGTCCCATAGTAAAAAGACTACAACGAAAAACCTTGCACGCCAGTTTGACGTGCTGCAAATAGAGGCGATATGCTTCTCGTCAAGCGTGGGACACTGGCTATTATCACTACGCTGTTCCCACGCGTCAAAAGTGGAAATTTGATACCGCGAAGGACTCCTCTTAACAACAATGTTTTCAAGAGCCGATGTGGGTGGTGAAAGAACAACACAACATCCATGCCCAAGCCGGAAACGATGAGTCACGCTCGCTGGTTGATGATGCTCTGTTGATAACGTAACGGCGTCTGGAGAGTTGTGTAACGTTTTAAGCATGAATCGGATTTGTTTATAAACTTCTTCATGGGAAATAATAGCTTACATGTAATGAACCGTAAAATGTGAACGTCTTATGCTGGATAATTTTAAACGATTTTCATTGAGTGACGCACGTGAATGGATTAACAAGATTTTGTAGTCTTAATTTTTCCATGTTTACTATACACCGACAAATCTTTTTCTTTATTTCAGAAGAAATGTTCACGTTATGAGCTAGTAAATATAGAAAAAAATTTACATTTGTTATATTCTACACAAAAAAAAAATTAGAAGGTAATTTTTTGAAAGCGCCTTATAATGGCCGCACCCCATTTTTTGGACCTAAAATTTGGTCAAAAATATGCGGCGATTACGCGAGTAAATACGGTAACTCTGTAGAACATGATTAAAATTTTATTGCTTTATAATATGACAATTTGTGTAAGAATACAGCTGTAAATTATGTGTTCTATGATGCAATTTACATACATAAAATTAAATTTTAAAATATGTTTACATAACGTACAGTGACCCAGAAGGATTGTTAATTACAGTATAGTTTTTATTCATGTATACGAGGAGAATTATTTTTATACCTTTGTAACTTTGAAGGAGGGTAGAGTAACTATCAGGCTAGCAGTTCGCTGCTGCCCCTACGCTGTAACACACGGACGTAAGGTATTTTTCAATGTAAACATCTTGTGTGAGATGCGTGTGGTCACATGCGGCGTTTGTATTGCATGAGACTGTACCGGTTGACCTTGACTACTTCCGCTCGCAACCTCCCTAGCTTATCTCCAACGATCACTTCTTATCTCTCTCACACGCGCAGGAACATTGGCTGTCGCCAGCCAGACGAAAACTTTTATATGGTAGAAGGGTGCCTGGTGCCAGCATCTAGCACAGAGATAAAAAAAAATGGACCAGCCAGAAGTAGCAGCATAAAAAATAAATAAAGATCTGACTGCCCACATTGTTTGACATTCTTTTATAGTCCTCCACGTTACGTTAATTTTCCCACTGCACGGTGGCCCTCCCGTAACTGATACGATAGTTACGTACAAAACAGTATTTATTGCAGCCTCTTTTGCTTGTGGAAATAATAGCTTACTAATTTCTTCACAATTCTTGTGATTAATGATTGATTACCCCACCTCCCCGGACACCCCTCGATAACACGGACAAATCGTAACTCGGACAGCTTCTCCCCCCTTTTAGTCCGAGTTATCGAGGGTTCACTGTATTGATATGTTTTTGAAGAAACAAAATCTTAACATTAGTTGGCAATTTGTTCTCAGGATTGTGAGCCTTAGCCAGTGTGAGGAAAGTGGCCACCTACTTCTACAGGCTCTCCTTAGTCATGGCAAGGTGGCTACGCCAACAACACTCCTCCTGCTGTATTTGACGGATGCAGTAAAGCTGTCTTTGTTCAGCGTTCGCACATTGGGCATGGTGTGTCAGCACTGGGACATCCCTGACTCTATCACATTGCTCGGTGACCATCCAGTTACGCCACACCGTGGTAAGACTGTGCTCCTGGATTGGTTACTGCCAGCAGCAGAAATTTGTGGCACAGATCTGGTTGTGCATCATTCACTAGTTTTAGCAGACACACTGGTTCGACTCATCTTGAAAAATAAGATTCCAGATGGAAGCTGTAATTTAGTGTGGAAATTTAATGAGCGAGAGGAAAGCATCAAAGTGTTTACGTCTAGTATCGAGGATCATTATATTTTGTGCTCTTTTGAGAATGATAACTTTCTTAAAAAATCAGAAGCATCAGTTCCAAAAAACATTATTGAGGAACATAAGGTAACCAAATATTTTAACTATTATTAATTATAATTGCTGCTGAGTTCCTTTTATTTCAAGAATATATACATATCATAGTACTGGTTGTGCATACAAAATGTAATACCTTTTTTTTTATATAGATGTTTTGTTTGGTATTTAATTCTTAGCATGAGAATAGTTCTGTATTGATTATTACGTCTAATAAAGTGAATCAGTGATAATTTAAATTAGTTGTAACTAACATTTTAATTAGTAATCACTTGAAATTTAGTTGTTCGACTGGAAATGAATGAGAACAGGCAAACTTAACCTTGATGAAACTTAAAGCTGCAGTGTTCAGTTATTTATTCTGATTACAAGTCACTCAACATTGTAGTACAGTAGTGTTTTAAATATTTACAGTAAGATACAGTAGAACCCCGATTAAATGAAATGCCATGGGACCCGAAAATGTTTACTCTAAATCGATGTTTCATTAAATCCGACTTCACCCCCTCACCCTCCACCCATAAAAAAATGGTGAAATCCTAGGGTATGTTTCGTCGGAATTTAAGGTAATTTTAAAAAAGTATATTGGCTCAAAACAATAACAAAACGCATTTACCGTCAACAGGTAAGCGACAACCGTGAAAAGAAACAAAAATTGGCGAAAAAACTTTAAAAACTTTTAGTGCAACCCTCGGCGAGCATGCGCATGGTGAGTTAGGCCGTCCTTGCGCGCGCCATCAACACGTGAGACGTGATGACTAACACCGCCGAGCCGTCAATATTTTCGTCTATCTCTCGCCCGCCCCCCAACAAAATTAAGGAAATTTCCACGAAAAATTGTAAAAAAATAAAACTGAAAGGAAAATTGGATTAAAAGTTTGCGAGACAACAGTAAAATAATAATTAATACGCGCGGCGGCCATTATAGCTTGTATGCAGCCGCGCTCGTGAAACAAACTCGTTGGTTTGCTATTTTTTCGCCTTTGTTAATGTTTTGGGTTGATTATCTAATTGGTTGAGAGTTTCTGTTCTGCAAAGAGATATTTCAACATTTCTTGAATTACTTTGGTGCCATATACAGTGTATATATTTTGCAAGGTGACATTTTTAAGCATTTTATATTTATTTATGCTTAATTGCCAATATTCAGGGTACCACACTTTCCATTGCTTAGAAAATTTGTTAGCACTTAGATAATACCCATTTTCAAAACAAGAATAGTATACGAGAAATCCAGAGGACCGTCTAAATAATTAAAGGCATTTCAACAAGCAACTTTGACGTCTGCCATCTTACCACAACACTGTCAAATTACAACAGATGCAGGGTTGCCAACAAATCTCAGAATCAAATTGTCTCCAGCAGTGGGAAATACTATCCCTACCATAATATGTACATTTAAAATTTAAGTTTGTCACTAGCATTATTTACAACACAAACATCCCCCGTCCAAAACGAAGTTTTCTTCACTATGAGGGAAGGGAACACAACTTTCATGTGGGGCGCTGCAGGATGACTTGGTTAGTTAGGACTGGGGCCACCCGGATCACTCCATCTCATCCTGCATTAACTTGAGTAACATGTCCCAGCTTCCACTTCAATGGTGGTGACTGGTCATCATTGATTAACATAAGAGTGCCAACACACAGAGAGATTTCTGGGTTTGTCCACTGGGAGAGCTGCTGCAGTGTATGTAAATAGTCACTATTCCAATGTTTCCAGTAGGTCTGATGAATCTGTTGAAGCAGCTGCCACCGGCTCTACAGGAAATGGAAACATCTGTCAGATCTGGCTAAGGAATGGTGGTTAAAGGTTCCATTATTAAAAAATGAGCAGGCGTCAAAGCTGTGAGATCCTTGGGATCTTTACTGATGACACAAATGGGACATGAAATAAAAATAGTGTGGTGCCACACTTAATACCTATCTACCTCTAATCTCCCTGGGGTTCGTTTATTGGTTCGCTCGGCTAGCTGGCTCAGTTCAGCAGTAGATACACAAGTCTTCTCTCTTCGCCGTGGGCTCGAGACGGCAAGAAACGGGAAAACTTACCAAATATTCCTGCAGCCATGCTGGCACAAGGATAACTGCACTAAATAAATAGCAAAATCAGACTTTGGAGGCAAGATGTTTACTTAACCATCGGATACGTTTTACACACTTACAATCTCCAATACAACACCGGCGCGGTGGGCTTTCACCTCAACTTCGTTAAAACTGCAAAACTTGAATTTAAATAATATTCGGTACAAAAAGATAAA
>PNEQ01019015.1:0-37581 GCA_003012365.1 Medauroidea extradentata
GACTCCTCCATTGCTCTATGAAATGTCACATATTACAACCTAAGACCACAATCGATTAAATTGTTTACAAATCAAATTACAGTACATAGAGTAAATATAGTAGATAATCAAAGCAAAAAAAAATACTGAGAAAAAAAACTAAACTATTTAAATAAACATTAAGAACTGCAACATATGCATCACAGATACATATATTACAACCCTTTATGAAATGGTAATACATTTTTAAGGATAAATATGCTTTATGTATGAAAATCTTTGTGTTGATACAAAATAAATTAGGTACATATTTTAAACTTCTGCTTCCTTATTGTTGCAAAAATGATTGAGTTGTTAACCTTGTACTGTATTTTGTAAAACCCTACGAAATTAATTAGGTACTGTTATCGATATTTGACTTGGCACTTTATGGCTGCGGTGCCCGATTGGTCACACCATTCGCCTCCCACCAAGGCGGTCTGGGTTCGATTTCCGGCGGGGTCGGTCCCAAGATTTTACCATGTGGGAATCGTGCTGGCCGATGCCGTGTGTCGGCGGGTTTTCTCGGCGATCTCCCTTCAATCCGGTGCTGCTCCATACTCACCTCATGTCACCCTTCACCAGTGTTAAGGGCGTTGGACCCGTAAAATTTCATTTTTTTTTATATATTTGTGCTAAACACCGTTCAACTTTTGCACATCAGATAACACGTCATTTCCCCAAATAAAAAAAAATTGCCTAATAGTTTTTGCAAAATCACTCATCGAAGTCACGAAATGGCCATTACGGTGCAGCCTTAAAAAAAAAAAAAAAAAGTAATTAAGTAATTAATTCAAAATTACGGGAACTGAAAGTCAGTGTATCAATGCATTTCATGACAAGTTTCACAAAAGTTAGTTTTAAATATTTCAGTAGTAGCCGAAAGTCAAAGTTATGTAAAAATTTACTCATTTACATTAATTTTTAAAAAATACAAAAATATATCGCTTTGTGTTTACAAAAATGTCTTGAAGTAGTTCACATCATTAAGTATCGATATGAATTATCTTGTTTCTGCAAGTTAATTATTTTTTATTATTTTGGCTACACCGCAACTGCCATTTTGTGACTTTGATAGGCGATTATGCTAAAACTACTGGTCCTAATTTTTTTTCATTCGGGGAAGTTACATGTTATCAGATGTGTAAAATTCAAACAGTGTTTGGCACAAATACAACATTTTGAATTTTTACGGGTCCAACCTCCTTAAGCGCTGACCAAAATCTCTCACTCACCCTTGAGGATCAAACCATCCCCCGACCTGAAAACTCATTACCACAACTTACATGGGCTGCTTCCCTTTGAGACGAAGGGCCAGGTCCAGCAGACATCCTGGCAGGAAGTGCAGGAAGAAGGCGAGGAACATGAAGACGTGGAAGTTCTTTATGTAAAACATGAATGGGTACCAGACCGTTTTTTTCGCCGGAACTTCTTCTATAGTTCTCGCCAGAAGATCAGCGAATTCTCTGCCAGTGCACGGGTTGCTGTCTGACGTCGTTACATTGTATACTGGAATAGCATCTTGCGATCTGACAACAGAAGAGAAGCAATAAATATACGTAAATGCAACAACCCATTCTTTTATTTTAATCGCAACACCAGTATAGGTTGTTCGGGATAAAGTGAGCACTAAACATTTAACCTATGAAAAATATCACTAACCGTTGCTGCATTAAAACTCTAGTTGCTTTTCTGATTGCATAGTTGGCAGCGAAATAACGCAATGTAGTTCCATGTATTTTCCTATTTAACTACAACCATACTGAATCAAAATCAATCGAGATCGACATAATTTATTTTATATAAATAATAAACTTTGTTTTATTAAACTGTATAGATTTCTGCTGACTACACAATTGGTCTTACAGGCGCACACGTCAAGTGACGTGTTCAGAGGGGCTAGAAATTTCCCGTCGTCAGCCGTTACGCGTGGAAAGATATGCATTGGCTGGATATAGAACTTTAGCAGGGCCTTTTCGAGCACTCATTTTAACCCGAACTGCTTACACATGTTTTGTTACGAACAGTTATTGCAGTGCTGAAGTACATATTATACAAGACTTCAACAATAGAGCAATGTTATGAGTTAGTGGCCCTGATACGTGATGTAGCGTGGCACGGGAAGTACATTTTCTTGCGTAACTGTGAAAAATGTTTCCAAGGAATTTATCTACGAAAAGAAGACGCACTTCAAACTGTGTCCTTATTGTATTCAGTAAAAAAATTTTGTACATTTACAAGGAAATTCTTGTAACGTAATATCAGAACATTATCAGTCAGATAATAAAAGTAAGATGTCAGAAACCTTTCTAAAGTGGTTACAAATATCGTAAACAACTTTGGGAACTAGTCAAATAATGCTAATGAGCTGATTTTTCGAATTGAAAAAAAATAATCCTAGGAGACCTTTCACATTTTACAAAACATTTCGTACTTTCACAAAAATTTTTTTGGAAACTAGTTTCCAAAAAAATTTTTCGTAACACTACAAGCAATTATTGTAAACTGAACCAGATATTATTTGTAAATATCCAAAATTGTTTGTAGATTTACAGAAATGTTTGTAAATATACAAAGAAATTTGTAAATTTACAAGATTTTTGTAAATTTTACAAAATATTTTCGCAGTGTTACAAAAAACTCTTTTGGAAACTGGTTTCCAAAAAACCTTTTTGTAAAAGTACAAAATTTTTTTTACTGTGTATTAAAAATACCGCCCGTTAATTAAAAACATGATTTCCAAACTCCTCATAAGCACAAAAAATTACTGTTTCACGTTGCTGTATCTGAGGAAATAACAACCGTAATCGGGGGATCAAATCATAGAAACCTGCACTGGACTTTACCTCATACTTTCCACAGTTAAAATAACAGGATCATCGCTTAAAGTACCGTTGTAAAACTGTTTCTTTAAAAACACTCCACGCAGGTTTAGTCATATGCCTATAAGTGTTGAGGTGTTTGAAGGACGTGTTATATTCGACTAATCGCCTTCCTCGTTTCTGTGTCTCTAACATAACAAAAAAAGCTAGCGTCCAATTAACTCTTAAGGGCATGGACCCCGAGTTTCTCGTCTTTCTAGAGAACTGTTTTTCGTAAACCCAGACTAAAGCCGATATCGTAAAACTGCTGTGTAATTATATTCCAAATTGCATGGTTTTACAATGTAATGTAATTTTTCGAGACAAACGGTGTAAAGATCTTAGCTAATTCATCAGTTATAAGGAACATTCACCAATTAACCAATTATCTACCATCATGCTGTATACTGTCTCGACAAAATCAGAGTATGTAGAGAAAACCGGTTACAACAAAGTTACAGAGCGATTTAACGATATTGGCTTCCCTTTATGTTTTAAAAAGTAGTCATTGTTAAATATGTAGAAACTTGGACCGAAGCACACTTGGCAAATATGCCCAATTTTATATTTGCACGACGTTGTGTTTGTTTTATAGACGCTACTTGTGATTACATTTTCCACCTGAAAAAAATTATTTAGCCCTAACAGTTTTTTAATAGCGGCTTGCCAAAATCAGAATTCGCAAGTTACGGAAACAGGAATAAGAAAAACTAAGAAACTTACCCGACGGAAATAATTTACACTGAAATTTGATATTATGAGCAAGTTGCAAAAAATATAGTTAAAAAACACACAACAAAGCCCTTATGTAGTTTTTAAAAATTGTCATAAATGAAGTAAATAGTCGTTATTTTCTTGTTTTTTTTTAAGTACAAAGGAGTATGATTTTGTGGTTTTAAGTCTTTTAGCGTAATAACCCATGATACATAATTTCCGTGTAAATTATTTCATTCGAATAAGACACTTGGTATCTGTTACTCCAATGCTCCCGTAACGTGCAAATTGTGACTTTTTCGTGTCACTTTAGGAAAACTGTGAGAGTTACAAAATTTTTACAAGTGGAAAATGTAACAACAAACAACGTCTGAGAAACGAACACTATGCCTTGCAAATATAAAATTATGAAGTTTTGTCACGTGAGCACCCTGAAGGTAAACGTGTTTCGCGTGCCCGAGGCCCACAAGAGTGGAAGCGGTAAGGACGAGGCAGCATCCGCATTTCTTTTCTCTTTAGCCTCTAAGCGCAAGTCACTGGACTGGCGTGAAGTCTGCCCGCCGACAACGTGCCTGTTCGAGACTTTCAGTGCTGATCCGATCATTTTATGACGTAGTATTAAAGACAAATATGTATAGTACACGTATATACATATTAAAAATATTCTGCGCCAAAATACTTATACTTTAAAAAGACCTAGAAATGTCCCAATTTTCGCCGTTTCGGTCGCGAGAAAATATGCTTTATATTAGAAGCTGTGAACTTGAAACATGTGTACACACGCGCAACGCACTTTTAATGCTATTCCTAAGCCGACTCACTCAAGTGCGTTAAACAGTTTTATAGTTATTTTTTTAAACTTAAACTAGAGCAGGTATAAAAATTCTGTATGGCAGTTTTGTTTAAAATGGTTTTTGCCGGGATAGCTAATTTTTTTGGATGAAAGTAACTATACGGTTTCGACCAAAATGTCAATTAACCAGAATTTCGTAAATTACATAATCAACTAAAACCACACTATTAAATGTCTTTAAAAAACCAGCTAAAATGGAGAAAATTATTTTAAACTAAATTGCCAGACAGATTTTTGATATCTGCTCTTATTTAGGTGTAAAAATTAATATCGCTAAAAAAATAAAAATTAAGAGCATGGCCTTAAGTACAATATATAAGTGAAATACAATCAACGCTCTTCAAAGTCCAGCTACAGTACATATAATTTTAAATATAATTATTAACTCTAAGCTTATTTTGAAATGAGTGTTTTTGTAATGCTGCTGACGTCACAGACGAGTTAAGTCAGGACAATTAAGTCTTAAATGAAAAATTAAAAAAGTAGTAGGATAATGGGGCAGCTGGCGCAAGGGTGCCGGCTGTGGATCAGTCCGCCATCTTGAATTACATCACGGCGGCCATTTTGTATCAATCCGCCGCCATATTGGAACAATTCACCGCCATCTTGTGTCAATTCGTCATGCTGTCCGCCATCTTGGAACAATCCATTATGCCGTCCGCCATCTTGTATCAATTCGTCATTGTCTCCGCCATCTTGGATCAATTCGACATAATGTTACATCATTTGTTACATCATTGTCATGTTGCCCATTTTGTTTCGGCTGTCACTCGGCTGAGGGAATTTTTTCCCTCGAAATGTGGAGCTAATTGCGGAGCGTGCGGAGCTGATTGCGGTGCTAATTGCGGTGCTAAGTGTGGTGCTAAATTGAGCTGATTGCAGAGATTGAGGAGATGATTGCAAAGATTGAGGAGGAGAAGTAGCATGAGGAGGAGCATGAGGAGGAGCATGAGGAGGAGCATGAGGAGGAGCATGAGGAGGAGTATGAGGAAGAGCATGAGAAGGAGCATGAGAAAGCATATGAAGAGGAACCCTCAACTTGTTACGCCTACATCATTGTTCGGTGCCTGCAGTACACAGGGAGCTGCAGCTCCCTACGCAGCGCAGGCACCGAACGATGATGTAGGCGTAACATATTGAGAGTCGTACATAGCACTTAGCCCTGAAATTAGCATTGTAATCAGCACTGTAATTAGCACAGCAATTTGAATATCAGGCTTCTCCTCATGCTCCTCCTCATACCCTTCCTCATGCTCCTTCGCATGCTCCTCCTCATACTCCCCCTCAAGCTTCTCCTCATGCTACTTATCCTCCTCAATCTTTGCAATTATCACCTCAATCCCTGCAATTAGCTCAATTTAGCACAGCACTTACCACCGCAGGCAGCTCACTTAGCACCGTCAGGCACCGCAATTAACACCGCAGGCACCGCACTTAGCACCACAGCCACCGCAATTAGCACCACAGGCACCGCAATCAGCCCCGCATGCTCCACAATTAGCTCCACATTTCGAGGGAAAAAATTCCCTCCTGAGAAAAAATTCCCTCAGCCGAGTGACAGCCGAAACAAGATGGGCAACATGACAATGATGTAACAAATGATGTAACATATGTTGAATTGATACAAAATGGCAGAGACCATAACGAATTAATACAAGATGGCGGATGGCATGAGGGATTGATCCAAGACGGCGGACAGCATGACGAATTGACACAAGATGGCGGTGGATTGATCCAAGATGGCGGCGGATTGATACAAAATGACCACCGTGAAGTAATTCAAGATGGCGGACTGATCCACAGCCTGTAGGCTGCGTGCCAGCTGCCCAATTATCTTACTACTAACCGACTCACAGGATACTAAATTTCAAATCGATCAGACCAGTAGAATGCTCACATTCACAAAAAAAAAAAAAAACGGAAAAGAGCTGACGATTTTTAAACGGCTGAATAGATTTCTTTGAATTATATCTAAGAGCACTTTCGATCAAGTCAGCTTTCAAACAAAAAAAAATCGTCAAAATCGGTCTATTCGTTTAGGAGTTATGATGTCGCAGACAGACATGTCAAACTTATAACACCCCTCTTTTTTTTCGTCAGGGGCTAAACATTATCGCCAATAACGCTAATAATGGTAGTGATTGCCTTGCTCACAGCAGGCCTACGAGGACAAGAAAACTTGTTTCTGAGAAGTAATGACTGTGAATTCTTACCGTGTGTTTGCGGTCAGAGCAGATACTAATATGCAGTTGGTGACCACGTCGGCTGGAACAGCGTCTAGCATAGTGTCACCATGGGAGTAACTCACATGCATAACACCGCAGCCAGAACCAATGCCAACTGCAATCAAGCCATATATGTTGTCCACCCATCCAGGCACTGGTTCTTTAATCGTAGAAATCACTGCAAACATCAATGTAAATTGTATTTCTTCAGGAGTAGATAATGGTTGAAAGAAAAAAAAACAGTTTTGTATTTAATTGTATAAAAAATTGATGACACAGTTTCTCAGAATCTTTAAATTGTAATTCTAAGGCTTTAAGGAAGGGAATCACGCAAATTTTTTATTACTTTGACATGTTTTATGTTTGTACGAGATATTGTTTGTTTTGTAGACATACTTTGTGACTATTTTTCACAGTAATGAAAATTTTCTAGCTTTTATAACTTTCGTATAGTGGCAAGTAAAAGTCAAAATTTGCATAAAACCATTATATGCAAAAAAAAAAAAAAAAAAAACGAAAACCAATAGATTTCCAGAAACAAATTATTTCACACTGAGGGAAAGTGCCATGAGCTACGTCTAGACATGTATAAAAAGATTGCATTGAAATTTTTTGTATAAAAAAGTGCAGATTCTCGTGAAAATTCAGCAAAATTTTTAAAAGTACAAAAATATGCAATGCGGTTTTTTATTCATGTCTAGACGTAGCCCGCGACACTGTTGCTCAGTGAAAATTTTTCCATTTCTGTATGTCAGTTGGTTTTTTTTGTATAAAACCTTTCAATGAAAATTACGGCTTTGACATGCCATTATAGAAAAAAATTATGAAAGCTAGAGAATTTTCGTTACTGTCAAAAATAGCCACAATGCATGCCTATAAAACGAACCAAGTCACGTACAAATGTAAAAACTATTAAAACAATTAAAAGTTTGTCAGGGATCCCCGCCCTAACAAAGTTCTAAATTTTAAAAATAGAAGCACAGCTACTGTGTACAATATCGTTTGATTCTACCTCTAAAATGCTGTGTCTGGGGAAGTTACATTAAAAATAAATTTTTTAACTAAGTGACTGCCATGTACGTAATATTGTACTGTGAGATGCCAGCACAACATTGTGGAATAGTTACGAGCTGAGCATTTATCCATCTAATATCATAGGATTATCACCAGCTTCACAGATGTTTAAGGTTTAAATATTGAGTTACAATGAAAATTGACTGGATTTAGTTGCTTGGAGATACTCCATTGCGAACTAAATGATTGTCGAAAGAAAACTAAAAATAAGACAAAAAACATGAAGAAGCGCAGCATACCCTGCTTATTTATGTTTTTGTCTTATTTTAATTTTTCTTTTGACAGTCATTTATTTCGCAATGGAGTATGTCCAAGCAACTAAATCCAGTCATGCACTCCCATTGCACAGTTCTTTTAAAGATCATAACAATGAACATTAGCACTAACACAGGGCTAAATACGAGAATTAATCTTAATATACTCTGACTTACTTCAATCGTACATAGAAAAAAGTTCATACACAAGGCAAGTCTTTGTGTTAAAAATAGTTGGATCAAATTCTAATTTTGCTTAATACTGTGTACAAATTTTCGTTAATCAGAAGCCCTGAACGTTGTCACACGAGACACTAAATCAAGAGACAGTAAAAACTTTGTGTTGTACTTGGTTGTACAGAAAAACGACTGTCATGTATTGAATTATGAACAAATAAAGTGTTGCAGTTTTTGAAGAGACATAGTTACCACTGTGGTAGAGACGAAAATAATTATGAATGAATAATCTTCGGGTGCATTTAAAGGAACTATATTCTAAATATCAGGTTTCATCATTTTTTCTATATATTGCCAACTGTATCAATACAAATTTCTTCATTACAATAATAGCAAAACTTCTAAGCTTATTACCATGTTAAATGGCACGCGGTAGTGTTATCACTGTAACTGTGCATGTGTTAGTTAATGTTCGTTGTGCCATAGGCTTAAGAGGAGTCCTTCGCCGGTGTAAAATTTCCACCTTTGACGCGCGGGAACAGCGGAGGAATAAGAGCCAGAGTACCACGCTAGACGTGAAGCATATCGCCTCTATTCGCAGCGCGCCAAACTGGCGTGCAAGGTTTTCCTTGTGGTCTTTTTTCTATGGGACTTCAAACGGTGACCCTAATATTTTATTTTGGATAGTATGAAGTAAAGACCAACGCATGCCTCGCTTTACGAATTCAGGTAATATTTTCGGAGTTACAGCAGTAAAAAAAAAAAAAAAAAAAAAAAAAAACTTTTTAGCCATTTTGAGAGGCCAGAAAATCTGTTCTTAACAAGCGTGATGAAATTCTGAAAACATAAAAGCATAGTCTTTATATTTTTCGTAGATAAACATAATATGAATAACTATAAGTTAAGCGATTTCGCGTGAAAAAGAATAAACGTGACACGCTGCAACGCCGTCCATGCGCCAGTCGAGGAGCCCTCTTAACATGTTGTGATAAGAAACGTGAAGATGTGAGATGTGAGAATCTGCTGGTAGTGCACTATAAGAAGTACTGACTTGGTTGGTATAGCGCAACGAGACATATAATAAACATAGAGGGGCGGAAGCAGCAATTTCCAAGGCACTCAGGTGAAGCCTATTTGAAATTGGTCGGCCATTTTATCGATAGTCCAAACATTGTCAGCTGAAGCATGTTGTAATGTAGGTTATACGAGAATAGTGAGAAATATTTTGGGATATTGATCGTTGTGGTATTTGTTTGTCAAGTAAACTTTACAACTACACCTGATTAATGTATCACTAGAGAACATTCGTACCCTCGCCAACATGAAATATGTATTGAATTGCTACAGTCCACAACATATTGTGATGCCTATCTCAGTGTTTGGCTACACACACTACAGCAATAAAATAAAAGCATACTACAACTACTATAGGCTTTATTTATGCAGTTTAGATAAATTGTACTGTTACGTTATGGGTAGCTGCAATGAGACAGGATAAAAGGTAGGTACCGAACTTTTTGCTTTACAATCAACACAAATCGAAATTTACGATACATAACATTTAATGAATCGTGAAGAAATTCATTACTGGAAGGAGAAGGAAAATACATACTGCTTGATAGTATGGTATGGTATAGACTGGAATATGTTGCCAAAGAGAAGGATTAATATATGGAACTTGAGGTGCGGGAACGGAAAAAGGTGCAATGAGTGTAACGGGATGGGTGAATAGTAGGTGAAGAAGGCAGCAGTATGATGGGGAGGATGAAGGGATATATAGGCCATCTGTAATGTTGAAGGAAATGGGATAGAGTACTCTAAAAGACAGAAGAATAAATTAAAGTCTGGTCAGGATGTTCATACTTGTGACTAGAGAGGGAGGTTGGGGAGGGTTAAATTGCCACCTAGGTAAGGGAAGGTATGGGGGAGAGTAAACACCAGTGAGAAGGTTCAAGTGGAGTAAAAGAGAACGAATTGGTTAGACAGTCTATGCTTGTGAGGTCGGTGACAGGAATATTTTACAGAATTATATGGTAGCCTAACTGTTTTGGAAGGTTCAGGAGGGGTTTATTGGTAATGGTAGCCTAGAGAGGCAGGCAAGAATTGATCTCGCTACTTGGCGACATACCAATTGCAAATATCTATTTATTTGTATAAGGTCGAGGCTCTTAAATAGGGTTAGGGTGGGTGGCATAGTTGTTTACTTTTGATGTAGTTGACATGTTATATGCATGGTTCTTGTAGTAATAAGAATGTAGTAATCATTTTTATTAATTTGTATACATAAATGCAGGCTTATTTGCATATGTTCAGACGTTTAATAATTTACATTTACCAGTAGTCCTATAAACATAACCTTAACTTACAAAGTCTTACACGGTGTACTATACACAAAACTCAGGTAACAATAATTACACAGAACTGAAATGCGTAATATGTATATTTTATATCCGCATATGTTTACTTTAACGTTTTTAAAATTTATATATTTGGTTTGTGAGCCAGGTACTCGCTACCTGCACATTTTCGTCAATTGTTTTCACCCTGTATTTACGATTTATTCTCGTTCCTAAATTATTAAACGATAGAGAGAGGTATTTATATGCTTTACATGCCACATAGACATACACGATGCATCGTAAGCTTTGTTTTTTCTGTTAATATCGGCACATAAACGTAATTATCCCTAACCAACACACTGCCACGCCCCTTTGTTTTGACGAAGGAAAACATGGCCGACACAAGTTCAAATGGGCTTCAGCCAGAAAGTGCTTCCGCCCCTCTATGTTTACTATATATCTCGTTGGTATAGCGTAAGTGGCTTTTAGTGAGTTAGGTACAGTACACCGGGCAACAGTGTAAAATATTAAAGTAGGTGTTTTACCATTACGTAGATGCTGGGACTCTTTGTGATTATGCAAGAAAAGTGCACACGTCTGATAAGCAATGTTTAGTAAGTAAAATTCATATCGGTACACGCCAAAACCATTGCATCATCGGTATTCAAGCGTCATAAAAGCAATCACAGAAATCTATTCATCTATAACATAAAAACGAATGTTTATTTGTTTGTTCCTCTTCTATGCGTTCCTGTACAATTCATACGATTGCTAAGAAACTTTGGTGTGTTGATGTACGTGCGTTCTGAAGAATATTTTAAAAGGAGGGGGGCAAAACGGGTTAGCCAAAAAATTAATGAAGAAAACTTTAGTAAGCGGCTGGTCACGCTCCCGAAAATGTTTCTGCATAGAACATGTTATACTTATTGAAAAGGGGTTGTGGAGTATGAGGGGCAAAATGTGGCACAAGGGCAGAACTATTTACCCCCCAAAAAATGTAATTAAATAATTTTTTTTTCAAAATGTTTCTTAAACGGTAATTTGTGACACTTAAATTAATTTTGCTCCATTTCGATGGTGAAGATGCAAAACCTCGTATGTCACAATTGGAAAGAGCTCAGATGGGCGGATAAACTGGAGATGCAATCTTACTGGCGTGGAAGGAATTTTACAGCCCTTTAGTTTGCATCAATACCATAAAATGTGCTTTGGAAAAAAAAAAAACTAATTTATTGGACATTCTTGTTATTTCCGAGGAACAATGTGTAAAAATGTAAATACTGCCAAAAATTGACATACGAGGTTTTGCATCTTCACCATCGATTTAGCACATTTCCAAACGTTTTGAAATATTACTATTGATATTATTGTAGAAATCCACGCGAATTAAGTGACGGAGACCAGCTGGTTTTCTGTAAAGTATAGGCCTATATGAAAACATGTGATGAGGCTCTTATACTGAAGTGTCTAGAAATAAAGGTGTAGACGGACGGGTGAAAAGTTGTTTCATGTTAGTGATGCTAGTAGATTCTGCTTCTGTGATGAAGAAAGTTTGAATCTGTAGTGAAAGCGACAGTGGCAGAATGAGCCTATCTGGAATCGTGAGAAGAGCTGTGACTTAGAATGATCTTGTGTTGGTGTATTTGTACAGAAAAAAAAACTGAAAAATTCACAGCGAATCCATTAAATATAACAGTTGGTTTTGTTGCTTTTCGAACTCTAAAATCACATTCTTTGCCATAGCGAAACTTTCTTTAAATGCAAAACATTGTAAAGCAACTTTGTCGCAAATATGTTTAATTTGCGGTAAAGAAACCTTGCCTTACAACAAAACAAATGTGAATAACTTACGTTTATGTAAAAAAAAATTCTTTATTTTTTATATTGTTCCCTTTGCCGAAAATATAATTTAAAACAAACAGCTTGTGTTAAAATACCGAAACTTTCTTCACCAGAAAATCTCCACGTACACTATCTTAATAAGACAATTTTTGTAACCAATATTGTAACTTTTAAACAAAAATTTTCTTTGCAGAAAAGTTACTTTGTGACGGCTTATAATCAAACAAACATTTCGTTGTTGAAGAAAGTATTTTTATAGTGTGTACTTTAACAACAAGTCAGGTTGTCTCAACAAGAAATTTCCCACTTGTGTGCTACTCGTGCAACCTAAAACACTCTCCAGTGTTGTCAGCATGTTTATTAGACCTGCACTATCTGAGCATATTACACAGGATGTTTGGCTATTACTAGTACAAACTTAAAGGGCAAGTAGTGGGTAATAAAACAAGCAAATAATACTACATAGGTTCGAAAACCAATGGTTTCCCCGAAACGATGCTTGCACAAGTGCAATCATGCCAATGCTCCAGCACATTGTATTTTTTGGCGGTTTTTTTAAGCACTGATGTATTCCATCACTGTTGAGAGTGCCCATGAACTCCAGGAGTGCTTTGCGAATGTTTCCAATGCATTCGGAACACACCAGAGATTTTAACTGTGTATGGAAATCGGTGAGAAGTGTTGAGGCTTGTCTTCATATGAATGATGACCAGGTCGAACAGTTGTTGAAATGTTTGTCCTCAAGTTTATAGGCCTATCTGCAGGTAAGATCCTCGGGGACTCAGTTAAAAAATTTTTGTGCAGTGTTTTGTAATACTTCGTTCCGGGGAAACAATTAGTTTCAGGACCTATGTTAACTAGGATTATTTGCTTGTACCTTTCTCCTATATTTGCCCCTTGCGTTTGTACATATAATAATAAAAAAAACCTGTATACGACTGACTGGGCTAAATGCCAACGTGTCAAGTCTTCTACATTAGCGACAACCGTTGGCTAAGTTCGATATATACTGAAACGTGAACGGAAGTTCATTTTGAATAATGTTCTTCTCTGCTGTGAAAATTTGCTTTCTTCTTGGATGAGGCTACATATAGAAAATAAATTATTTTCAATTATAATCACTTATTTAATTTATTTGTGGAAAATACTCGTGAAAGTTTGTTTCGTACTAGAAAAAGCTAAAAATATATTACTCTATGTTAAACGCCCAATAAAAAATCACTGATCAGAATAATGCTACTCACCCATGGATGGTCTCACGATGACAATCGGCAAGCCTTTCCCTTGCGTCAAGATAGAATTTTCAGAAATTGCTTTAGTGAATACATACGTGTTCGGCCAAGGGTCGATTATCCTGAAAATAAAGTGCAAATTTCTGTATCGTAACATATTTTACTCTTTCATTCGAAAAACAAGCAATGGTAAACATTATTTATAACTATATGTGTAAATTAAGTACATAATAAGCCTGTTATTGAAAGTAAAATTGTTTTTAATATTTTGGTAAAATAGACCGAGCAAAATCGTAAACTAGAAAGACTATGGGTTGAAATACGATGTATATAGTTCTCGAGCTACAAGGTTCTGAAATTGAGCAAAAATCAAGTTGTGCAAACTGCATAATTTTTACAGTACGTAATTTAGCTGTAAAATTATATTACTTGCCATAGTAACAAAATACTTATATAGCCTTGAAATAATCATTAAAGTTGTACAAAAGGATTCTTTGCGTTTTTTAATGAGTGTGTCCATTTACAACAAAACACACTCATTGTTTTTTTTAAATTTTATTGATTGATAGTACAATTAATTATTACTGTTTTCATAATTTTTGTTTTAAATTCTGATGAGTTCTTACATGATTACTGTACATTGCCGAGCACAATGGACCTGCTCGCTTACATTTGTAGGAACGACAAGAAGTATTACATTTACACGAAATCAAATGCAAGAGATTTTTTTTTTGCGCTAGAGTAAATTGTTGATAGAGGTTGTAGTGTATTTCCCACATGTTTCCAACCACAATAACATGGATCTAGGTCGTTGTCTAGCCACTGCAGGACTTGATGATAAACCGTGAATAAGTGCTGAGAAGCTGCTGCTGTCGTTGGAGGAAGTATAGGTCAGTCAAAGATTGCCTGCAGGTTTCCTTCCACAGTTTGTTAATTGTAAACTAATAACCTATGTTCATTTAATGTGCTGTTTCTTGATGCTCCGTTCATAGCTAGAACGAATTCTTCACCCACTTTAGTTATGATGCCATGCGTGGAATTTCTTTAATTAATTACTGTAACATTTTCTTCGCAGTTCTTCTTTTTCAAGTAACCTCAAGAATTTCACCTTTCCTTTCCGAAATATTTTTTAACAAAACAATGCTAGATATTAGACTCTAGCTTTTCTTTGGATAACAACGTTTGCATAAAATTTCCTATTGATGCATTCACTTGTTTTCCTTCGTCGACAGCACCATCACATGCCACAGTGTCATCTCCAACAACACAAAAACAGCGACTGACAAGATCTTCTGATATATATTTTAAGGGCTGTGTTGGTAAACCCAGTTAAGAAACGTCTTCAAGTGTTTTGAATCCCGCAATTATTCGTGTTATTCCTCTACTGCTGTTGATACTTCTATTGCAACTGCAGTACGCAGTGTCCATCTAATTCAACTGTCTTAGTTGAGTCCACGTCTCCTTGTCAAACGACCTAAGGTCTTCATCGGTTTCATCAACTGCTCAATGTTCATGTACACTTGCCCATTCTTTCTCATGACGTCTGATCGTGAAATACCCATCCGTAGTACACTTTCTTCATCGCTCCGGAGGCATACAACATTGAATAAAAACAACAAGAAATATGGTTTTCTAAGTACAAATATAAAATACATAAAACTAAATCTGAAGGTTTCACAAACTAACACCTAGAGAGAATTGAATTGTAACCAAACAAACATAACATGCCCGAAATAAATACTGCTAGACATTCAAAAATATAACAAAATAATTTATCATATAATGGTTATTAATAATGAATTGTTATATGACAGGGCTAACACATCGAATAATCAATACTATATTTTTTTAATAATATTAATTTGTTATGCGCCACTGTTAAATTGTACAATTTCATTATATTTGAATAAATTATAACATATTCATTGTCACACAATCATAAAATAGATTTTTTGAACTTTTCAAAGTCCCGTAGTTTTTAACCGTTGCAGATTCGTTAAAGAGATTATATTAAAAATACGTATTTTATTGTGTTCTTTATCGTTTGTGAGGATCATTTTCGACATCTCAATGCGATCATGAAAAAGGCTGGAAAATGAGAAAACGGCTTCCATTTTCTAAGATGGCGGCCATAGCACAATATTTACGGATGTTGATTTTTTTATGTGGTAATATTAAGTACTACAGGAATGTATATGCAATGTTTCCCTTACAGAGTATTTTTTTTCCAGGTGAGGATGCTTTTTTCCCTAATATTACCTGGGCTAAGTACCAAATATTCCTATTCGCTACCGGTATATAAATATTGGCTTTGCATATAGCTGAATAACTATACCGTTATCCTGCTTTGCCGAGATCGGTGATCCAGTTGAAGATCAGAATTTTCTTGTGGATGGATTGCGAAACTAATTTATAAGGACTCACCAAAACTTAGCTTCATTTGTTTTTAAGCACTCGGTGCTAATTTGGACTGTTTATTGAAATTATCTTCAGCCTCACTACAAGAAAACGTGTACTTCTTTATAATCTATTGTAGTAGATTAAAATTCATATCCACGAGGAAATTTCGTTCGTAACATATTGTTGCTAGCCGCGACTATCTGACTGAGCGGTGTAAGAAGATACAGTGGTGGCAGAGCTAATGAAACCTCCGTGTTCTCTGTACGGTTTGTGTTACCTTGTGCGGCGCCACAGCAACCACCCGCACGCCGCGATTATCGTGGGAACTGATACAGCGGCTGTAAAAGTGAAGAGGTTTGACGTGCACTGTGCTGCTCATGTTACCATTTTGCGACGTGCGGCAGCGGCCACCTGCATGTCTATCTCGGGCGACAGCAGTTTGTCATGGTATAGAGTATTCCTGTGCGCGCTCTACTTTGCAGGGTGGTGCTTGGCGCAGATACGGCCTCCTTCTAGGAGCTTTGAGATAAAGATTTGCCGCGAGAGTTCGAGACCTTAGAGTAAAAGTATAAGAGAGAGCTGCGGCAGAGACAAGAGAGTTTTTGGCCGGCAGATGTCTGGTGTGAGTTGAAGTGATTGTGACGAGAAGAATTGGGTTGCGATAAGTGTTCGAGAGCGTCCGGCGAGGTTGATAGCGGCAAGTAGCGTGACGAAGGAGTTTCTAGGCTACAAAAGGTTCATCGGTGCTCGTGATAGGACTGTGGTTCCACCATTTGTAAACGGTGAAAGATACATTTCAAGAACAGAGAACTTGTATATAAGACTGTGATATTATTTAGATTTTATAACCTTTATGCAAATATTAGTTATTTTTGTTGTTTGATGTTTTATTTAATAATAATTAATCATTAGTGGCGTATGGAGATTAATTCCGTGTAGATAATTGAGAATAAATTACGTTAGCTTTATTTATTTATTTATTTTACCAAAGACCTTCATCTCTCAATGTACCTAGCCCCAACTTGTAACACTTTATACCCTACGCAAGATCATATTGGTTGGACTGGTTATTCACACCACTACTAAGACCTAAATGAGTATTTATTATTATAGGAGCCAACTTTCAAAACCAGACATGCCCAAAAATATCAGAAAATAAGTTGAAACTATTATGTACTCACATGAAAAAATTATATCTGGGTCAGGCCTGGCTGGATCTGAAATTGGTAGGGGCCGGAAAATTCCGCGGGTTCAGTGGCCTGCATGTCAGAATTCACTGTCCTATGCTCACTCAAGCCCCGACCATTTGTTCACTAGCTGCTACTCAGTGGAACAGCAGTCAATGAACGAATAGAAGGGGCTTGAATATGCATGGTACAATGGATTCTAGCCTGCAGGTCGTTGAATCAGCAACATTTCCCGGCCCCTAGAAACTGGCCAGATCTGGCATCGGGAATAGAGAAGTGTACACTAGTTCATATCTGGCCCAGATCTGGCAAATTTCAGATATAACTTTTTTCCGTCTGGTATATAATGTTACTGTTGTACACAGGAACGTGTAGTCAGATTTAACATGAAAATAACGTGATCCTCTTAAGAGTTAGTGAACGCTAGTTTTTTTTCTACGTTTGAGGCACGTAACAGGGAGGGCGGTAGTTAGAATATAACAAATCCGTCAAACATCTCATCGCCTCTAGGTGCGAAATACTAAACTAGCGTGCCGTGTTTTCGTAGGATGTGCTTGGCAATAGTACTTCAAGCCATGACCCTACTATATTATTTGTGGAAAGTATGTGGTGTAATCCAAACTAGGTTTCTTTGACTTTGTTTTAAGATTACGGTGGGTTGATATTTTCTCAGCTACAGCAACGTGAAAAAGTTATTTTTAGCACTTTTGAGGAGCTTGGAAATCATATTTTTAATTATTGGACGGAATTTTTAATATCATAGTGAAACCGTTTCAAGTTTGTCTTCTTTTTGTAGATATACGTATTGGAATCACTTGCGATAGTTATACAAGAAAAAATGTTTTCTGCACCACGCTACAGCACGTCCTATGCGCCAGGTGCACTAACTCTTAAAAATCAGCCGGAAATTTGTGTCTTCATTCTAAACCAGACATATCCACCCCTCTGAAATTGTGCATTCATAACGTGGACACAATATATGGTACATATTGGAAGGCGTAGCGTTAGTGGAAAGCTGTCTCTGACAAATCTACTACTTTAAAAAACAGAGACCGAGCGAGGTGGCGTAACGGTAACACATTTAACTTGCACTTGGGAGGACGCGGGTTCACCCCCGGCTCCGGACAACCTGATTTCTGTTTTCCATGATTTCCTGAAGTCGCTCCAGTTTCCTTAACAAAGGCCATGGCTGACTCCTCTTCCAGCTCCTGTCATTGTGTCAAATTGTGTGACATCGTCTCTAATGACCTCGCTGTTGACGAGACGTAAAACCCACTTACCTTACTTCTAGAGCTACGATAAACTACGTATGGGAGGTTGTAAAACCCCACTTGTCTAATGTAAAATGTATCACTAATAGACAGTTTAGGGAGTGACTAATTTTTCTGACAGTCAAACACAGACGTAATGGTGTTAGCTGTTTCACTTCAAAAGTCATTGCACCGAGTGGTGTGTGTCAAGGGAGATTTGCAATGATCCGTCGCGCACGCCTGTCATCCGTCCACCCGCCAATATGTTTCCCTGTTTCTTCCGTCAAAAATTTACTGTACTGTTTACAATAACGCGTCGTCCGTTCGTTATAATTCCCTAATTTTCAAATGTTGCCAATATACAAACAGAAAATTTCTGTGGGATATAAAATATTCCTTTAAACAGATTATTTATTTTTACGGAATTTTTAATCAATCTGTAACTGCTTATAATTGCAATCACTGTTCTTTACAAAAAAAAATTCTAGCATAAATATTTACTAATTTTATTACTTATGGTGTAAAATGAGCAAGCATTATGTAATAGACAATTTCATATGTTGTTTTAATTTTCCCTGAGTACCAAATTGCTTGTGTCGTATTTTAATTTTTTTGTTCACCATCGAACAAGAATTTTTTTTTTAAATATCACAGCCTTCTTATTAAAATAAAACCGTTAAATCGATCGTCCCCATCTTTAGAAGGCTATAATGTCACGAGTTTGTCCGTAATAAGGTAAAGCTTGGCAAGCTTTCAGCGGACGAACGGATATAATTATCCCACACTCCCAATTTGCTGGAAGTTACGCGACCGACTGACGGATGACGGACGGACGGGCGCGATGGATCGTTGTAAATACTGCTTCTCCTTTAAAAACAGTTTTGTCCACAATGTTCACTCGGAACTAGATACGACTACTGTTTTCTTTAATAAAACATGAAATGTGATATTTTCGTAATATGTCATATTCATTACCATAATTTATAGTAAAATGTTCAAAAATAAAACCTCTTACATATTTTATTTTTTTGAGCGTCCTATCATATAAGATATTAGCTTTCTGAAAAATTGTAGTAAGTGTACTGCCTGGTTTTGAATGATAGCTCCTCACTTATGAATACTGGTGCCAGAAATTACTAGATAAATTAAATATGCTGCACTTACTTTGGGCACAAGACTTCGAGCTCGTGTTCCGTGAACTTGCTCATGAGAGCAAGCATACTTCCCACTGATATGGGAGCATCGTAGAACTCCTCTTTAACCACTTGCTGAGGGCAGTTTGAGTACGCTGTTGACACGAACACTACAGCCTAAGTAAGGAACATCATACATACATTAATTATCTCTATTTATACACACTAAACCTGAATAAGTGAATTCACTGATTCACGCCGATGGATGGAGCAGTTTCAACAAATTGAATCAGTGAGTAACCACTGTGAAATCTGTGACTGTTCACTGATTCCGATAAAGAGTGCCAATATTCCACAAGTTAATTAGTGAATGTCCACCAGTAATTTTTCACTGAATCAATAAGTGAAAACTGTTCTTTAAAACAATTGGAAAAAAAATATGAGTAATCACTGATTTACTCGTGAAATCTGGCACTCTTACAGGAAAACAGTGATTATTCACTAATTAAACAGTGACTATTTTCACTGATTCAAATTGTTGAAACTGCTCCATCCATCAGCGTGAATCAATGAATATTCACTAATTCAGATTTAGTGTGTACAGACAAATTCCTGAAAGCTACTGTTCAAAATATAATACATTGTTTTCCTGCACTTAAACACACATATCAAACACACACACACATATATTTATACATGTACATAAGGTGGTGCTGAATTATTCCGACAAACTTGGGCATACGATTCGCCATAAAAAGAGATCGAAAAGATACACATGACACGTAGGCTAAGTATATTCTTAAGAGGTGTAACCATCCCTGAAATTTTAGTTGAACCAGGTGATATTTCAGCATTGGACGTCGCCGAAATTAAAGATAAATGTCCGAGTTTCTGGATACCACCATTATCAAAGTTCAAATAAAAAAAAATAACCTCCATTAGCATCCCCCTGTACGAAAATCAAAGGGGTTTACACATGTTATACCACTAACCTGTATGTGTGTGTATATATATATACATATATATATACATATATATATATATACATATATATATATATATATATATACACACACACAACCAGGTATAACTTTTTTCCATCTGGTATATAAGGAAGCGAACTTCAAAAATGATATTTTCCAAAATACTGAATATTGAGCATTAATGGATTTAGATGCAAATGCTACCACAAATAAACGTCCGCTAATAGAATATCTATTCGGCAAAAAAATTCCATAGAATAATGAAGAATAGTTTAGGTTTTATCGACGATTAGATATTCCAATCGTTCGCTCGGCTTCTTACCATTCCATAACCCTTAATAAGAATTTCCCAGCTAAAACCACTGTGTATTTTGTCTTGAAAACATTAGTTTACATTGTATACACTGTTTTTAAACAAAGTTGTGCAACAGTTTTTCAATATCTGTCCTCGTTTAGGATTAAACAAATATTCATCTTAAAAACAGTGGAAATGATGGACCGAGGTCTTAAATATGTGTTTGTTTCAAAATTGCCCGTATAAAAGTGAGAGAGTGCAAAAAAAAAAAAATCTTCGTCTACCGTGTAAAAGTTCGTTTCAAAACATTCCGTATCCATTATTATTGTACGTTTTATTAAATTTACATTGATGAAGCAGATCTTATTACGAACAGTAGCCACAAACCTATAGTAGGGCTTACAAAAATTAAATGACTGGCAATGAAATGCTACGAGACTTCCAACCAACATAAATGTAACTAATTTTAAAATCAATAAGATTTTTGGACGAATATAAGAAGTAAAAAAAAAGTGTGATGATAATTGAGATGTGGTGTAGGAAGCAAACGACTATTTTAAAGTTAGTGTAACTGTTAAAATATAAAATCGTGCTCATAGTGCGTGCCTGTTACTGAGTTTCAAAAAGTAATCATTCATAATGAGTAACGAGGTTTTATTTAGACTTTGTGAAAAAATTATTGTATTATGTTAAGAGATGATACCAAATGAAACGGTAGAGTGGAAAGTGGCGTACAAATGTGGTTGTGGAGTACCGTGTCTAATAATAAGCAATGGCTAGTATCTGGTAGACCCGACTGTGACTGACAACAAGTTAACCTCGCCAATTTAAATGAGGCTGCTAAAAATTCTAAATGAAAGATTTGAGTCAACAAGGGAGAAAAAGGTAACTTTGAAAACTACAGTGAAGTGATCGATGTTCCAGAAGACATAGAAGAAAAAGTATTACTAAAGAATATTTTGGTTACGTGCCAGATTTGAGATTTAAAGTAACAGAACGTTTGCATAAACTCGAATTTATTCTGACAATCTACTTTTTGTACATATAATGTTGAATCACTCAACAAAGACCATCGTTTATCTGTCTGATATTTTGTACAGTTTGGTAATCAATTGTACAACTTACCGTGTTTTAAAAACAGGAGCAAACATCGGTGGCATTTTAATGTTATTAAGTAAGCCTACCGGAATCAAACGGCATGATGGTAATTTCACTTTCCCTTATTTTTAGATTAGTTCTCATTCAGATCATTCTCAACGCATTGCCAACCTGGGTGAGAGATTTTGGCCAGCGCTCAACATCGAGGTCTTAAGCGCTGACGAGGGGTGACATGAGTTGAGTATGGAGTAGCGTCGGAATGAAAGAGCGGAGAAAACAGGAGATACCTCAGGGTTCTACCGTTTCCCACACCCTTCCCTCCGGCGTTGATCCATACTCACTTCACATCACTCCTCTCCAGTCCTAAAGACAGAAATTTCTTCACCAACCTCATCACCAAACCGAATGGAATTTTAACTAGAGGTACCAGTACCACCTTGCCATTAACACTTGAGTCGGCATTGTGAGAGTACGTCAGTCCTTAGTTGTTGTTACTGAAGTATATTTTGCTCGCAGCCAGATAATTCATTTGGGCTGCAACACAACGGGCCCCCACTTCATTTCTCCAAGATTGGGTGCTACTTTGCGTCGCATAACGCCAATACAATTTTACATTTACAAATGGGCAATAATTGTTAATATTTTCTGGTGTGTGCACGATGCAAGATAAAATTTGCAGTACAAATAGTGGAATGGACATCTCATGTACATTTTAGAACTATAAATGTCTTGCATTGTATCACATGTTAAACAAATGTTGTTAGTTGCTGCCCACAAATAGCTCTAAAATTTTGCTGAAATATTAAGGACGTTGGACCCGTAAAAATTCTAAATTTTATATTTGTGCCAAAAACGGTTCAACTTTTACACATCAGATAACACGTAATTTCCCCGAATAAAAAAATTAGGGCCCATTGATTTAGCATAATCACCTATCAAAGTCACAAAATGGCAGTTGCGGTGTAGCCAAAATAATAAAAAATAATTAACTGGCAGAAACAAGATAATTTATATCGATAGTTAATGATGTGAACTACTGCAAGACACTTTTGTAAACACAAAACGATATATTTTTGCATTTTTTTTTTTAAATTTATGAAATGAGTAAATTTTTGAATAACTTTGACATTCGGCTACTACTGAAATATTCAAAACTAACTTTTGTCAAACATGTAATGAAATGCATTGATACACTGACTTTCAGTTCCCGTAATTTTTAAATCATTAGTTAATTACTTTTTTTTATTTTGGCTGCACCGTAATGGCTATTTCGTGACTTCGATGAGTGATTTTGCAATTAATATAGGGCCTAATTTTGTTTTATTTGGGGAAATGACGTGTTATCTGAAGTGCAAAAGTTAAACGGTGTTTCACACAAATATAAAAAAAAAAATGAAATTTTACGGGCCAACGCCCTTAAGAAACATAGTATACCGACTCAACACAGCATTATAGCTCGCTGAATAGGACACAGTGGACTTTGTGCTTGGCCACCACCCACCTCTGACATTCGGTAACGAGACTTGCAGCTGTGGGAATTATTAAATACGTATGCGTGTAAATAACCCATAGCATAGGGAACTTGCTAGTGAGAGTCACGACTGCCAACGTTCAAATGCGATATTCACCAGAGTTTATTTTTCAACACAGCCGTGAGTCTTTAATACACTATTGCAGTGACTGTTCTGTTACGCTGCCAAGCTGCGCCTCGAGTACTGAAAACGCATTGCTGCGTCACAGAATTTACATGAATTTGCACACAGTAGTACAACGTCACACAACTCGACTCATTAAGTCATCATCACCATACTAAACGTATTGCAACGACGACCTCATTTTCCTCTCCACCCAACTACTGGAAGCACGCGTCATTTCCGATTAAATTGCAAGCTGTGATTTCAGTTGTATGTTGAATAGGCAACCCTTCTTACATCTGTAAGTATACATTAGGTTTCCTGGCCGAAATTAGTGTTGCCAGGAACCAACACGCTACACACATATCAGCATTAAAGTGACATGCGTCACGGTGTAGAATAAGAAACACAAGTTAGAAAATCAAAAGAAAACGGTATGCCGGTTGCACAGTCTGTGACCCAAACACATGTTTATTGCATTCAGTGACAATGTGATGTACAATTCGTTCGATGTTGCTTTACGTTGAAAGCAGTGGCAATGTCTTAATGGACATAGTTGCATGAGTCTGCACTCACGTGTGTAATATTCGTGACGTATCAATTCCTTACCATTACGAGAGCACTACAGGACAGTACTACATAACGGACACTTCAGCCAACTGACCCTGCATGTGGCACTATCATAACCACTTTTAAAAAACAAAAGCTCAAAATATAATTCTTCTGGGTCATTTTAGCAGTTCACATGGTAAGATAGAAAACTGGTGAACACGTTATGAAATATCTGCTGTGTCTCACACTTGCTCGAAATATTGTCACTAACGTGTTCCCTTCAGAAGCTACGGGCAAGGTTAATTCTACTACAGGTTAGAAAGGAAAAACATTTTCTTATGGGAGAGCTTGGCACAGGGAAAATTTCTGCCAATAGTTTAGCTTCAAATCGCTAAGAGACCAGATAAATAAGAAACCGTAGTAAAATTAAATTTATGTAAACTAGGAAATTATATTAGTAATTTAATTTAATTTTAAAGTGAAAAGAAACCGATTTTGCGTTTTAAATTATCAACTTAATGTAACTTAAAATTCAGGAAAGCTCTGTGATTGGTCAGTTTGGTGCATTACCGATACCAGCGCTCAAGTGGCAGAAATGTTCCCTGTGCCAAACTTATAACATTGGTCTTTCTAACCTGTAGTAGAATTAACCTTACTACGGGTATCTATAGACACACGCTTAAAGATACCGCATTGTGAGAACGCTCATGGTGTAAGGTCAGGGGAGCGTGATGGCCAAGCACGAGGTTGAGGGGAACATTCTAAATCCTGGAGAAATGTGGCGGAGTGCAGTAACGTTGCAGATCACGTCTACTATCTAACGACTAGAACCGGGAAAATTTCACGTTATTATTTAGTGACAGGCTAGAATTCATTGGCGTGTGCTCACAAGAACACTCTCAGTAATGTTATTGGCACCACAGGCATTAGTATCTTCATGTGCCTACATTACATGATGAACATTAAAATTTTTTGGACATACGCCATTGTGGGCGTTCTTATATAAAGATGCATTCCCGTTCCATACCCGGCATTGATGTGATCTTTGAACGATTCTTGCAATAGGTTCGTATTATGAACATAAACATTTTTTGGACATGCGCCCGCAATGGCGTATGTCCAAAATAAACTTTTATGTTCATAATTCGAGCCCATTGCAAGAATCGTTCAAATATTACATTACATGATAATTGGCAATTTACAGCTTACCTTACATCTTTGGCTGTAAAAGTTCTTCAGGAACACAACACAAACTGTCAGCCGACAGCAGAAGTCAAATGAATACAGAGTTAATTGGAGTCCAGTTTGCTGGGCTGGTAATATAGCGAAATTTGCAGGTCGTTGCTGATGAATTCATAACTTGGTTCAATCTCACTATGGCAAAAAATTGTGGGCCAATAACGTTGCCTCCCTTTCTGTTAGCTTTTCACAAGCCTAAAAGTCCATAGCGAAGCAGTGCTGGTAGCTTACCAGTACAGTCCATATGTGGACATTTCTATTGTTGCAAAAATCTGACTCCCTTGTAAGCATCGCTTAATCTGTAAACGTTAACGTCGCCTGCGCATCAGGATCAAGTCCATACTGCTGCATGAGCCACCAGCCAAATTCTATCCGAAGGACATCCGTTGGTTGTACTTTACGCCCTGATGTTGCCGCAACAGCTGTTGGAAGACAGAACGTCTTGTTAATTGACGCATCCATTCTCCGCGCGATTTAGTTGGTCCTGTTCGAAGTATCTCCCACGACACTCTCTAAGACAACTTCTTCAAACTTTTAAGTGTGCATAAACCTCCGTCGTTCTGGTAAACATCGGTACTGAATTGTACTAGTTTGCCGAAGTCGTAGTGTAAGATGTCTGGTTGTTCACCTGACGTTGTGCATGGTATCTTCGGCTCTACACAAGCGCAGCTGCCGTGCCATTGCCTCTCACTCCTCCATACACGAATGCCACTTCTGTCGTTTCAGAATTTACCTACTCGTTCATTTTTACGTCTGCAGTGCTTAGTTGTTAAAAAAAGGGACAATCTGTGAAAAGTAGACCTCTGTGACGTATGAATTGAGAAACAAGACAAATTATGTGAGTGGTTAACAGGGCGATTAAGGAGGGGAACTGGCTGTGAAATACATCACCATATTAACGGATTGTTGTCTAATCCCGAGGCCATGGTTATGCTTCCATTATGTATTATATGCAAACAGTGATTCCTAAGCAGTTGTAATAAGGGGAAATTTTCCCTATGATACTAAGGGCCGTATCTATAAACGGCCCTAAGTTTCATCAGATGGGTCACCAAACAATTTGACTTAACGCGATAGTTGATTCATTCAAACACATTCTGCCAAAATTTTTATTTACAAAATGGGGGTTTGTACCGTACGGAAAGTGTCTTTTATCTTAGATCCGTATATCAATTTGCACTTCTTTAAAAAAATATTTACATAGCTTCCACTTTAACCATGAGGAATTCTACAATTGATAATTTAAAATTTTAACAAAATATTGATTCGCCAGCCACGAACAATTCGTTTAGGTATGTAAACGTTTCCTAATCATGTAACAAACACATATTGTCTTTTTAGTAAAGAAATAATCTTATTGAAATCATGGATTACAAAACTAAATGTGAACGATATTGTTTATTTTTGTGACATACGTTTCAATATCCTCATCGGTTAGATTTTATATATAAGACACGTTTGTTCCGTTCCACTAAATGAGAAAGTCATTATTTAACAATGCTCTGCATCCAATATATTTAGCATGTGCTTATTACAAATATTGAGAAAATTCCATAGTAAGTGTTTTGCTTGTGTATGCATGAGTCTTATTTTTTGGAAACTTTAGATAACCATAAGTGATATTTAAAAGTATGTTTTAAATTTTAATTTGGTCTGTGAAGAGTATATTATTTTTCATAATTTTTTTTACCAAAGACTGACAAAAATTTCAAACAATTTCCTGTTGCTAAGTCTAAATAATTAAGATCTCAGATGTTTAAACATCGCTCTGTATTATTTTAATTTCCAAAGCAAATACGAAATAGTCAGAAATTAAATCAAATAGAGCTAGGACATTGCTGTCAGACAGTTACCTTGAGAGAGACGCAGTCCCGACACAGATGTATGACCTCCAGAGTGCCCTTCACGTTGGTGTCCACAGCCTTCTTCAAGGTTTCGTCGAATCTGACTGTAGCGGCCAGGTGCAGCACTATGTTGACATTTTGTGTGAGGTGATGGTAGTCAGAGTGACTGAGGCCCAGGCGAGGAGCAGAGCAGTCCCCAGGCACCGCCACTATCTTCTCCACACTGTCCGGCTGCTCGTGCTTCATACGCTCAAACACCTGCAATGTTGACATGTTGTGAGATGTCATAATAGTCAAGAGTCACTGGGGCCCAGGGGAGGAGCGGAGCAGTCTCAAGGCCCCACCACTATCTTCTCTGCACAGTTCGGCTGTTCGCCCTTCATACTTTCGAACACCCGCGTCGTCCACATAGGCCAATACATTGAAATCTGTCACACTCCACCAATGTTAAATGTATGTTTTAAGAAAAAGGATTGTATCAAAATCAGCGAATTGACATTTTATAAACATATATTTCTTATGTCACAGTCAATTTGGATTTAATCCTTAGAAATAATCGAAACTCTGTAAATCTGTTAATATGTGTTTTTATGTCTTGCTTACCAACACACTCAATTCCTAATTTTAAATTGGTTTTACTGGTGGAATCATATGTGTAAACAGTTTTTTAACGATCACAGTTTTTTTAACGGTTTTGTAGTAGTAAATTGCTGGACCACGGTATACTTAGCATTATTTTATTATTATATTAGTAAATATCCTAAATAAAAACTGACAGTAGTATAGTTATGGCAGTTATAGTCGTAATGTCGGTGTGAGGACCTAAGAGGATTTGTCCACCATGTTGTGATGTCTAGGCTTCGGCCACAATATTGGATGACCTTAACTTTTACCTTTGACCTTGATCCCAACCAAGAGTTAATTGAAAGGTAAAAAATGCCCCAGAATTAACTAAAAAATTGCACAAATATTTTTTACCTAAATCTTTTTCTGTTTCCTCTCGCCTCATCAAAATTACGTTTGTGGATGTCTCACGACCATCATGACCCCAATGTTGCCAGATGAATAATTTTTTCATGATTTGTGCCATGTACTGATAATCAATATTATAATGTCAAGTAATACAATTAACGAAAGTTTTCTATTAAAAAAAGTAATATTACATTTTCAATACTAATAATAGCTTATGCTTATGCATACTTCCATCTTAGCTACACCCAATAGATTTCCAATAAAATCAATACATTTTCAAGAAACCTACAAAATCAATATAATTAAAAATATAATTTTTTTAGACTATAATACCCTTAAGTTATTTCCTATAGTAAATTATCGACAACATACCCTATCACCAACACAGCTATACCCGATCGACTGCTGACAAATAAATCACTTATTTAAAATTTTCACTTTTTTTAACTTACATGCAAGACTCTTCGACTACTTTCAAACATGGCGGACACCATACAAACAGCACTACTTCCTCCAATGAACTGACCTCTCATATGCATAACCATAAAATTTATGCAGCCCACCCCCCTACATATCGCCCTCGCCACCAACCACTCCATCATCCCTTCCAACCCCACCACTCCCAGACCTCGTCAACCATCCTACCCTAAGCCCATCCCAAACCTCCCCATAAACTCTATCACCGCACTCTCTCCTCCCTCCCTTCTTCAGCTCATCAGCCCAGTCTTCACGTTCGTGTCAGAACCTGTTGTAGCTATACCCCACTCTTCTGCCCTACATTCTACATTACATGTACGAAGATACAACTTTCAAGCTTCACTGCATCTACAGACACATAGGCACTCACAGCTATGCTTAAATCATTATAAAATCCTCTTATCCCAGAACCAGCTTGCATACTGTATCAGGTACGCCAGTTTCAGACAAGAATATAATCCTATCTCTTTATTTATGCATATTTAATGTAAAAACTCGCGAGTTTTTCAAATTTATTATTTTAATATTTATACCTGTCAAACACATGGTTAAAAAAATTCAGAATTATTTTTTTATTAAACTGAATTTAATTTACAATATTAACACAAAATCCGTTGAAAATATATGCACTATTCTAAAAATCATTTCAACCGTTACCTTGTAATGTCTGATCTTGCATATTTTTATTTACATGATAAATTCAAGCTAATGTAAACTCATAAGCTTCGTGTCGTCGCTATGCAGTCTTTAACACAAAGTTCTCATAGTAGAAGCGACACCTATGATTCGATGTCTCAGTAATAGATGATGCCAGCATTCTTAATGTACCAGGTGCAGCCGAAATGGTGGCGAACATGCGTGAACTGCTCATTGTCGTTGCCGAAAAGGTGGAGTACATTGGCGAACTGCACGTCATTGTGGCGGAAATGGCGACAAACATGGCGAACAGCTCGTCGTCATATCAGAAGTGTTAGCGAACATCGGCGAAAATATAACGAACATTGTCAAACAGCTCGCAATCTATTTCAGGACACTATTCAGGATACTATTCATGTAACTTTACTGTAGGATACTATCATTCTGGATACTACTTCAGGCTACTATCTTGTTAACTATTCATATCTATACATACGTTGTTATAGTGCAGTGAGGTAGGCAATCACTTTCAGCTAAATTTCACACCTCAGTTCTAGATCACACTTCTAAATCTCACATTTACAACTCAGTTTTATACCTCATATCTGAACCACACATTTAGACCTCACTTTTAGACTTCAGTTTTACAGCTCAATTTTAATCCTCAGTTTTAGACCTCAATTTTAGGACTCACTTTTAGAATTAAGTGTCAGATCCTACTGAACTGGTGGAGAGAATCAAACTTCTTATCTTTATGCATGAAGCTGGAGATTATTCTCATGTATATGAAATATATTGGACTATCTAAGAACTGAAGAACAGATGTTACAATAAATAGGTAAATTGGATATTTTTTCTTTCTATTTCACTTTGACTGTTGTGAGATATACTAATGTGTGTATCAATGTGATAAATGAATAAATTTGTAAATAAATTTGGGTTTTTTTAGTAACAATTACCTTCTTCTTGAAAAATATTAGCATGCTGTATGAAATTTAAAAAATAATGGTTCTGATACTCCGTGTACTGTATAGATGAGGGTAAATGAATTTTATAATTATGATTGGGGCATATGGGATTGTATAAAATAGACTGCATCAGTTAAAAGTTACTTATGTGGATGATGAATGAGGTTAAAGATTACGATTGCTTACGTAGAATAAATTGCAATGTATGAATTTAGGCTTGAACGCAGTTTTGCATATAGGTACAATAAGTGAATAAATACTGGAAAGTAAAATGGCGTGGTTTGACACTGAGTCCTAAAATTGGGGTCTATAACTGAGGTCCAGAACGGAGGTCTGAAAGTGAGTTGAAAGTTACTGACTACGGTACCTCACTGCACTATATCATATGTATACAGATTAAAAGTTAACAAGATAGCAGTCTGAGATAGTATCTGGAATGATAGTGTCTCGAAGTATAGTAACCTGAATAGTATCCCGAATAATGTCCTGAAATAGTTCCCAAGCTGTTTGACAATGTTCGTGATTTGTTCGTCAGTATTCGCGAACACTTCGGGAATGGCAACGATCAATCCGCCCATGTTTGTCACCACTTCGAGCACGACGACAAGCTTTTCGATAATTTTCACCGTCATTTCGGCTTCACCTGGGACATAATCGAGAATGCTGGCCATATCCATAGCTGAGACATCAAATCATAGGTGTCGCTGTATTGCAAATTACATTTTATTTATTAAAAAATAATTCTGTTTGTTTTACGTTGTGTTAGATATGTATAAATAATAAAATAATTATGCGTGAAAAACCTGTGTGCTCTGCACACACATTTTACATTAAATGGTCAGAAACGTAGAGATAGGCTAGAAACTATTCATGTATGATCCTAGCATACCTAATACAATATGGAAGCTGGTCCTGTGTTAAGAGATTTTATAATGATTTTTGTGTAGTTGTGAGTGCATGTGTCTATGTAATTGGTAGCTGAAAAAGTGAAATTTGTATCTGGGTAAACGTAATGCAGAAGGTAGGTGGGAACACCAGAGCATGACGGCTAAGTTTTTAAGAGGGGGAAGAGAGTGGGGTGAGGGGTGGTGGTTCGGGGTTTGTGGTGGTTGGGGTGGGGGTGAGGTAGGGTGTTGGGTGGGGATGGTGTTGTTAGTGGTTGGTGGTTGGGGGGTGGTAGTGGTTTTGAGGGAGGGGGAGGGGATCAGATAACCGGCGACGGGAAGGAGGGGGTGAGGATGAGGTTGTGGAAATTGAGGAGTTGGGGAGGGAGCAGTATTAGGCCAAGAAACAAAGGTTTTAACCTTCAAAAAATTTGTCCAAAGCTGAATTTTAGCACACTTACAGAGTCGAGCATTCTTAATAACATATCAAAACTTTACCGCTCACATCGAAATCGTGCAACAAAGTCATAAGTGATGCGTTAGTGCAGAGTTCTACTAAACTGCTGCCATGAAGCGTAACTTTTACCGTACAATTAAAAAAAATAGTTCAAAATAATCTAGAAAATCTGTTCTACCTAAATATGTTAAGAAATGTCTAAAAATATTATGTTAACTATACACCGTAAAACAACAAAGTGAAGGAATGTATTATTTTATTACAATTGTGGAAATTCGACAACGATTGTCAGCTAAACTAAACGTCTACGTGAAAAACATGCCAAGTATATTTTGTTGCCCATTCTTTCAGCTTTATATTGATATGTCAATGAACAAGTTAGCGTATTTCATTGGATCACTAGAGCATCACGAGCGTCGCAGTGTGCCTGGTTCGGCGCGGCGGACAGGTCAAGTTACTGCTACAAGCCACTTCCCTCCGCTCGTTCTCGACGTCATTGACACTTAATTTTATAAACAGGATGGGTTCTCACTTTGTTTTATATACTGCCTACAATTCATAAAATAATCTTCCCATTTTTAAATTACCGAATTGTAGCAATCATTAGTAATAGTTTTTATCATAGTTCTATAATACATACATTAGACATTACATTAAAACACAGACTGCTATGCCTAGCATAAACATTCTACTAAAATAGCTTAATCACAGTTTACGGCACAAAAATGAGAAATAAGTAACAACTATATAACTACAAAAAACAATACAATTATCACCGACATTAAAAAATATACTGAAAGTGCGTAACATTTTCACATAGTTTAAGAGTCCTTAGGTAGTTTCATGTACTGACTGAAATATTGTTCGTAAACGCGAAACGTGCGTTGATAAACTGCCGTGTGTGACCTACTTTTTTTCGAAATATTGACATAGATCTACAGTGCGACTGACGGATACGCTGTCAATCTTTGAATTTACAACTACTTCAGCTATTAGACAAGACAGTGTTCATTGAGTGCGCTGCGTGCTAGAGTCGTGGCGTGAGCAAGGATAGGGATTTACAAGTTAAATTATGTTCGGCGGTGTTATCATTTTTATTGATATTGCTGTTGGACAGAAACCATTTCTTCATATAGATGAGGAGAATATTACTATAGGAATAAAATGACAGGATAAAATCTATTAAACGTTTTAGAGTATTTTTGATAGTATTTTTTTGAAATCGCTTTGTAGCAGTGCGGGCCTCACCGAAAACAGAAAAGTCAATGGTGTGATGTACGTAGGTTAGACAGGTACTGAGCCACACAGATTATTAATTAACATATAGCTTATATCGCTATCCTTGCTCGCGTCACGACTCTGAGTTAGGCAGCGCCCTAATGCTGGAAGTTTAATTTTAGAGAATCCTGGAAACACTTGTATTTTGAATTACTTCAAATAATTTTTATCGGATCACATGCGTCATATTAAATGACCAAATGCTGCTTGAATAAGGAAATGGGTATGAAGTGATCTTGTCTGTGCATGTCCTGAGATCACAGATGCGACGGATGCTGTAGCAAATCACTGCATGTGACTGTGTCCCACTGATTCCATCAAGGACATCAAAATATGGAAGCCTCCATGCCGCAGTCACATTGGCTAGCTATTCAGAAATATTGAATTTAATAATATCAACCACCTTAATTTAAAAAGGTTGATTAAACATTACAAAGTGCCAAACTGAACCTGTTCCCTTACTTTTTAGGTATAAGATAGCATAGCATAATGTTGTGTAAATTACACTTGGGTTTTCAGAGTTCAAGCTAGTGAATGGAAGGAACTCATTTTGCTTGCGTTGCGATCTCCGCGTCCACTCTTAGCGTTCGTAATCTAACCACTCTACGAAGGGAATGAGGGAATACTTGTCCATGTTCCATACAGCCACAAGTCTTCAAGTGAATAATACGTTTCGGCAGGATGCGCTATTCCTTTGATATGAACAATATCAAGTCCACGAGAACTTAGTACGTATTTGTTGATTTGCTTCTACACAGGTATTGACATTTTTAAATTTTGTGTGTTATGTGCGTACTTTATGTTTACAAGGAGAAAAATGTTTGTTCCAGTCAACGATGTATACGTTTGTATGTGGCGAAACAAGTATGTATTTGATCCAACAAAATCTTTATTGCTTTCGCAATATATGAAATGTGTCAAATATTGGTTTTGTTGTTCTAACAAAATGTACGTTTAATCTGATTGAGCACTTTTGTTGAGAGAACTAAACCTTAGCGGCAAGCAAGTATTTGGTTGATTCAAATTTCACACGCTTGTTTCACCATACACAAACAAGTTCACGGTTGAATGTACCAAATCTTTTTCTCTTTGTGCAGTTTCTCTAAGCACTGAAAAGAACACAATCCTGTTTTTCTTTTACAATTCTTATTATTACCTCCAACTACTGTTATTAGCATGTTAGTCTCTATTTATCCGTTTATTTCCACGTAATTTCTACCGGAAGTCTCCTCTCCAGAACTGACCCTGAAACCGCACAGTTCTGTCATTGAAAATCGACGTTCATAGCTTTTCTTATTAAAAGGAACAAAGCTTTGCAAAACATCTATTTTTGTTTGTGTTGATAGGACGACCAGCACTGAAACTTTTATTTAGGCATAAATTAAGACCAATCACGAAAAGTTTACTGCAAAAATTGTGATACCTAGCTTCTGATACAACGATATCTGTAACCTGATAAAGTCAATATCGCTTGTCTTCCCCAATCATAGAAACCAGAAATTTTCCGAAAAAATGTTCGTCTTACGTGCACATCTGGGTTAATTCCTCTTTCCACACACATGTTCCGTTCTATGCACGTGGTTATTTTTGCCTTTTCTTCACATTTATCCATATTGGTTAATTTTTCTGCTTCACATCGGTATAAGTCATTCAGATCCAGAAACTAAGCTTATCGTCGAACATAGCGTTCACGTCTACCCTTCCCCATATTCTCTAAAGCAACGTGATGTGTGATAGCGGTTTTTGTCATTTAAATACACACTAAAAATTCATACTTTTCCAAAAGTGTTCGTAAAATTATGTCAAAATATTTATCAGTCTAGGTACAACAACAAGAATGTCGCAGGTAAATGAAGCGGTTTATATTTTCCGAATACCTGTGAAGAATATTGAGACATATTTTCATGAGGCGTGTTTTATTTCAAACAAAATATCCTTCAAGCCTGTCATTTGTATTTTTTTTTTAAATCTTGGGAACCAGTTTAAAAATAAATTGGTGTCATTTAAATACATTATTGTAAAATTCACAAGAATTTATTTGTAAATGGACCCTTATTATTTGTAAGTATGCAAAACTATTTGTAAATAAACATACATATTTGTATATAGATACGTATTCTGCAAAGTTCACAATATTTTTGTAAACTTTCAGATTTTTTTTTTTTTTTAAACGTCTTCCCGAAAAGTTTATCGTAAACGTACAAAATTATTTTATTTTGTAGCCCAACAGTCTTCATTCAGTGCAACAGGTTTATATGCTATAAAAAAAAGTCTCCTTTTCCATAGTTTTTACACTCATTTGTACGTTTCATAATTTTTTCACCACTGAGCATAATCCTCACAAGTAACCTGCGACTCAACCGACATCTTCACAAGCACTGTATGAAGTATCCTAATTCCCACATACAAAAAAAATAGCTTGATTATTTTACAGAGCTTAAGGTAACAATATGTTCTCTTACTATTATTATTTTGTAAACGACATATTGTAAGACGAAAACACCGTCCAAAATATTGCCGAGAAGTTCTTACAATTTTCTCTGCGAAATTAGGGTTCACTGAGATACCGGCCACCGAAAATGGAGTAATCTGTCGTAAATCTGACGAGAATCGATACAAACTAAACGGAAGGCATTTGTGTGCCTACGTAGGCATGTTTGTAACCCTAGACCGTTGGAATTCCCGAAAATACACGCACCCATCCTGTGTTAGCTGCTTGACCTGTCCGCCGCGCCGAACCAGGTACACTTGCGACACTCAGACTGCTCTAGTGCTCCAACGAAATACGCTAACTTGTTTACTGACATACCAATAGAAAGATGAAAGAATGGGCAAAAAAATATACTCGGCGTGTTTTTCACGTAGACGTTTAGTTTTGCTGACAATCGTTGTCGAATTTCAATAACTGTAATAAAATAATACATTCATTCATTTTGTTGTTTTACAGTGTATAGTTAACATAATATTTTTAGACATTTCTTAACATATTTAGGTAGAACAGAGTTTCTAGATTATTTTGAACTATTTGTTTTAATTGTACGGCAAAAGTTACGCCTCATGGCAGCAGTTTAGTAGAACTCTGCACTAACGCGCACTGTCCACCAAGTATAAAGAACGAGACGTGTGGCTGCGGTGTTTTACAATTTTATAGCATTTTCTTCCGTGATCAATCGGATTAGCCATTTTGAAATTGTTATTACTAAAATTAAGATTCTTTAGTTATGCTGATTAACAGTTTTAGACGACCTACTTGTCGCACAAGACTATATTTTGAAAGTTGAGGTAGGCCTATACAGGATCCGCCATCTTATCGCTCACGCACGCCAGACTGCCACCTTCCACGAGTCAACCAGATGGATACAGTTTCGCTAATAAAATCATTTAGTCCATTGAAAAAAAAATTGTTAGTTCAAAGAACATTACTTATAACTAACAATATTATTTTGTCGACAAGTTGTAACGAGTTGTTTGTTTACACATAATATTTATTCGACGTCCTATAGTAACCAAATATATGTTTGGCCCAAACAAAGTGCGTTTAAATGAATAGTTTGGTCGAGGAAAATAATTAAATTTGTTTGGAGGACTCGAGACTTGGTCTTGCCAACAAAATTCTGTTTAGCTGAAGCAAACATTACCAAACAAATATATTTAGTGTAATGAAACAATTCTTCCTCTCAGTGCAATAAGGTTACAGCAACACCACACGTCTGTAATTTGCCGGTAGAACCTCTTCAACACGTATAAGTCAAAACGTCCAATCACTGCCTATGCAGCGAATTACAGAAGTGAACTTACGGCGCCGAAACAAACTGAGGCAAAATTCTTTTCGCGAAAAGTTCGGGGCACTAAAAATAAGTTTCAGATTCACTATGGTAACAGGCAGTTGTGCTGATAGCTGTACCTACCACATTATCCAGCAGTGTCTTCTTCCTCTGGTCGACAGATAGTCCTCTCTTGGGACGTACTAGTATATATACTCTACTGACTCCAGTACAACGACGAAGTATCTTCTCTACAGTCAGCTTGCCTAGGAACCCTGTTGCTCCTGTCACCAGGATTCCACAGTCCCTGTAGAAGCTCTGCACCTCCGTGTCTCCTGATACACTCATACTTACACACTACACTAAGAGGCAGTTGTGTTGACAGTTGTACCTACCACATTATCCAGTAGTGTCTTCTTCCTCTGGTCGACAGATAGTCCTCTCTTGGGACGTACTAGTATATATACTCTACTGACTTCAGTACAACTACGAAGTATCTTCTCTACAGTCAGCTTGCCTAGGAACCCTGTTGCTCCTGTCACCAGGATTCCACAGTCCCTGTAGAAGCTCTGCACCTCCGTGTCTCCTGATACACTCATACTTACACACTACACTAAGAGGCAGTTGTGTTGACAGTTGTACCTACCACATTATCCAGTAGTGTCTTCTTCCTCTGGTCGACAGGTAGTCCTCTCTTGGGACGTACTAGTATATATACTCTACTGACTACAGTATAACTACAAAGTATCTTCTCTACAGTCAGCTTGCCTAGGAAGCCTGTTGCTCCTGTCACCAGGATTCCACAGTCCCTGTAGAAGCTCTGCACCTCCGTGTCTCCTGATACACTCATACTTACACACTACACTAAGAGGCAGTTGTGTTGACAGTTGTACCTACCACATTATCCAGTAGTGTCTTCTTCCTCTGGTCGACAGATAGTC
>PNEQ01019016.1:0-37588 GCA_003012365.1 Medauroidea extradentata
CGTAGTCAATGGAATTCATTGTTTACGAGATTGCCATTAGCAACTAGTAGCGGGAGGGCGGGAGTATCGCCCAGTGACGTCACTCTGGCCGCCATGTTGAATCGCGGCGTTTCGGCGGGCGTTTGAAATTCTGTTCAGGTTTTCGCTTATAGAATTTATATGGGTGCATATAAATTCAAAGTAAGGGGTGGGTTGTAGTAATAATAGCTAGGGCAACCAAAAAATAAATTTTAAAAAAATTGTGCATGTTCCCCATTGGTCAGCACATGCAGTTTCCTTTCAAACAACCACAGGGAGATGGTAACTGCCTGGTAGTAGGCAATACTTCAAACACGCAGGTGGTAAACATATCGACTAAATTACATACGAGAAAGTGTATTGCTGGTATTGCAACCTACCCGGAATTTTCACGTTACTGCTGACATGTGCGTGTGTTTATAAGTAAACAGTAGGTCCTAGCCACTTGCACCAAGAGCACAGTTTTTGTTCAATGGGACGTACTGGGTACGACGCGACGACCGCATCAGACGGCTGTACCACTTGACACAAAACATTTGTATGCAATAACAGGATGGACGTCCCTATTTTTTGTATACTGAGTGACGGACGATTTTAACACTGTTTTTATTCGGTATGTATAGAGCTCTAACACGCTAAATAATGTTCAAAACATCACGGTTTAATTAGACAACGTTTTCAATAACTTGCTCAAGTGGAAATAATAAATTCGAATTCAAAGGGCCATCCTTATAAGTCGCAATACACATCCGTCAACATTTATCACAAGGGTAACTCTCCCGAAATAGTTCAGGAAAGTTTCCGAACAGCCTGTATATTAAAAGGTTACACAGAAAGCAATAAAATAAATTATCAGAGCATACAACACTTTCATTTTGTAGCAATAGAAAGACAGGAAAACTGAACAGCCAATCATAACTCGTACACTCGTTTTCTGCAAAAGCTTCACACCGAAAAAACGAACAGCGTCCCTTCATATTTCACAAGCGAAAAGAGCGGACTTTGTCGATAGATTCCGTATATGAATAGCCTAACTTACACGTTTATTACAGAAACCAGTTGTAAGAAATAAAGAATGCTGTGGACAATGACATATTGACGGGACAGGTGAAGATACATATCAAAAATTATTAATGCACCAATAGTATATTTAATGCACCCTGCTACAAGCGCGCACACACACTCATAAAGACTCACCATGACGCGATTGTTGTTGTTACGAAAACAACAATTGAATTTAAAATTTAAAATGTTACTGAATTACCTCGAAGAGTAATTAATTAGTACATGTTACAAAGTCATTGTTTACACATCGAAATTATACGAGGGTTATTTTTTTGTCAACCTCCGATCGGCTCTAAGAAAAAAAAACGGGAACGAATTAGCAAATTATTTTAATGTCAAAAGAAACGTACATCTTCACACTATTTTTTCCACATAATCATCGTGCAGATTGAGGCATTTGTCGTACCGATGCACCAGTTTGCCGATACCCTCCTTACAGTCTGGATTTGGCACCGAGCGACTTCCACCTTTTCCCCACGTTGAAAAAGTGGCTTGGAGGACGACGCTTCAACACCCATGATGAACTGCAGGATACTGTTAAAGCGTGGCTGAATAGGCAGGAGATATCATTCTTTGCAGAGGGTATCGGCAAGCTGGTGCATCGATAAGACACATGCTTCAATCTGCACGGTGATTATGTGGAAAAATAGTGTAAAGATGTACGTTTCTTTTGACATTAAAATAATTTCCTAATTCATTCCCGTTGTTTAATTACAGCCGATCAAAGGTTGAAAAAAAAATAACCCTCGTACATTTTACTCTCTAATAAGTGATATTATTTTACTTTTCATCACTCGCTGTGAATTTATACTTGTTAAATCTCTGGTTGTTTCCCTCTAGCCAACTTCATATGTTCACCATTTGTTAACGTTAACATTGCAACGTAATTACTGAACTGTGCAGAGACAGCAGATTTTGCCGTACTAAAGGCTAACGTCTGACGTCATAACAAACTAATGCGTTTTTCTTGAAAACATGTACAAAAGTGGTCTAACCGCGAACAGCCGACACAAGAATTACATGGTGCAAGACACTTTCCTCATTTGGGGTTCATCAATAGTCAGCAGGGGGCTTATTCTGAGTTTCTGTTTCCTACGAAAAAAGTTGTTTCTGAACAATAGTCGGTTCCAAACAACTGTTTGGTAATCTAAGTTTAAAGCGGGGGTCGTTTGACACAACGAATCGGGTAGGAACTTACCAGCTACTCTAGCGAAGTTGGAAATACAGAATTTCGTCGGTAACACTTCGTGATTTTTTTTTACTTGTAAATTATAATATACATCTGTATATAATTTATTTATTTGTTGGGAACCACGTGGTTACATTATTGTTAATAATTCGAATTAATACACGTAAATATGCAGGCTAGAGAGACACATATTCACTTTACAGCTATCTCTCTCTCTCTCTCTCTCTCTCTCTCTCTCTCTCTCTCTCTCTCTCTCCACGGTGGCCACACAACTCTGATTTTTAAATTCAAGAACATTTCCAGGATTTCAAGGACACAACTGTACTTCCTATATGGATACTGTCAATAATAGTTACTAGGAATACCTCAAATTTATGAAAAATCTTTCGTTAACACAGTAATTTTGCCGAAAATATCTCACACAAAAAAACGCTGTACTTTAGACATCAAGTTACTTCCGTGTAAATTTTTTTCTTTTCCAATTACAAAAAATGTATTAATCACGTAAAATGTATTAATCACTTGAGGGCTGGAATTTGCAACACAATCATGGTTCAATAATGGTAACACTGCAAATGTACAGTCAGTCATTTTACTTTAACTACACAATGTTTCAAAATATGGTCCTAATGTTGCAGAAGATGAAAAATCACATTTCATACTTTTTTTATATCAGTACATGTCAATTCCACTGCATTTATTTATTTAATTTTTTTTTTTTCGCAAATCGGTTCTCATATGAGAAATTAATACAAACCTACACATGATTTCAGTAAAATAGTTTTATTGCAGAGCTAACATTTTGCCAATAAACACACACACGTGCACATGTGCACACACATACACACAAACTCTCTCACCCTCTTACACACACTATCTCTCCCTCTCTCCTTTTTTTCAAAGTGAAAATATGGCTACTGCAACCAAGACAGTTGGAACAAGGTTACCCAACCAAATGCATTGTATCTGAAACCCAAGACGCTGAAATAATACCTATTTTACGAATACAAAGTATCTTGAGGTTATTATTAGCATGTTGTAAACTTTGGTTACGTTTCAAGTGAAAATAACAAAAAAAAAAAATCAATCTTTACACTTTAATACAAGAACATCCTGACGTGTATCAAACGGACAGTTATTCAACTTCCAAAAAAAATTGAAGAACAAGTATGGAAATTCCAGCATTTTTTCAGGATTTTTAAGGACGTGTCAAAATCAAGGACAATCAGCGCATTTCAAGAATTCAACTCTCTCCCTCTCTCTTTCTCATATATATATATATATATATATATATATATATATATATATATATATATATATATATTATATATATATTATAAACACACACATTTATTTATATGTATGTATACGCATATACATACACACCCAAGATTTTTGGCCCTCGATTTCGTCCGCGTAGTTTCAAATTTTGGAAAATTCTAGATGGGGAAAAATGATAAGGGTAATTTATGACGATTTTAGAAACACTTTTAAAACAATTTTTTTTTAGATAAATTTCTCGCATATCCCGTTCTGTCATTTTTCTCCGTTTTGTCACGCCCTTCCCTTTTTTATATAATATATATAAAAAAAATTGTCAGAAACCCTTGCGGGCGCACGCACAAACCACAAAAATGTCATCGCAATTGTATGGATGATAACAGGACCGCATATCTTACAAGCAAACGCACACACGCGGATATTTTGTTCTCCTGCGAATAGAGACTATTGGACGTACTAGTACCTGCCCGGAGATAGGAAATACTTGGCTATTTTTTCCACATTTGAAACTAAACTGAAAAACTAAAAAACCGAAAATAACACATTCGTTGTAGACCTAAATAAATACTGATGTTTAAACGTTCCACATTTTCTAAACTGAATAAAAAATATAAGATCTGGAACGCTTTTTTTTAATTATAAGAAAAATTAAGTATAATAATATTCATGTTTGTAGCAATCCACTCCGTTCTATCAGTAACATTGTACAATAACTTAACAGTATATGTAAAGCAAAAAAAAAAATCTGACTGAAATAGACAATTTATAACAAAAACGTAAATCACGTACGACTACAGTGTGAATAGTATAAAACCACTTTTTAAAAAATTGTAAAGAATCGGTGAAGATTAGAATCACAGATCCCTAAAAGTCAGCGTTTGAGAAGCGCACTGGATTACTCGATTATTGCGAAACTATTAAGTGTACTAAAAAAAAAAAAAGTATATTAATTAAATGTTTGTGCTAAGACACAAAACGTATATTTTCACATTATCCATTGAACCGAAGAAATTATCATACATTATCGAAATTAATATTATATACTATTTAACATATTTAAGTAAAGACTTAATATCAAGTAAAAGCTGAATAGTCTGTCTCGTGTAACTTTTCCATATTTTGACATTTCACTTCTGAGAAGTGTGTCTGTAATCAATATTGCAGAAACCCTACTTTTTTCAGGAAGCCAGGTAGGTTTATAAGGTACCAAAACAATAGAACTACCTCCTGGCACATTTCTCAAAGATAAATGTCAAAATACGAAAGATTTACACAAGACAGACTATTGTGGCTGTCATCTTGGCACGCGTCTTGAAAAAGTCGTTAGGGTCGAAGATACCCGAACACTCTAGACTTGGGTAACGATTAAAACTCTGAATACGGATTTTGTGGTAACTAGCGTGAGTGAGAAATTTTGGTCAGCGCTTAACATCGAGGTCTTTAGCGCTGTTGAGGGGTGACATGAGGTGAGTATGGAGCAACGGCGGAATGAAACTGCAGGGGAAATGGGAGATCCCCGAGAAAACCCGCCGACCAACGGCATCGTCCGGCATGATTCCCACAAGCGAAAATCCGGGACTGACCTCGCCGGGAATCGAACCCGGATCGCCTCGGTGTGAGGCGAGAGGTCTGACCATTCGGCCACAGCGGACTCTTCGTGGCAACGACTTTTTTTCAATTGGCCATGCCACATTTGATTCATACCAACTATTGCTTCGTAATCACGAAACTTAGAATTAAACCTCCAGATGTTAAGGGGTATGGAAAGGTAGGATGTCGAGCGGGTGACTGGAACACTCAATCGTCAATAAAATCTGAACTACTCATCAAATTTCGATGAGATTTTTTGCCGAGTAGATATTTTATCAGCTGACGTTTATTTATTTATATATATATATATATATATATATATATATATATATATATATATAACATTATGAGGTAGTATGCTTTACTTCCGAGTAAAAAATTAAAAACTGTTTTTAGAAAAATAAGGGCTTGAAACCACAAAATCTACAAAAATGGGAAACTGTAATTTTTATAATTTTTAATACGATAATGTCTGGACCTCTATAATAACAGACTTTAAAAAAATATTCACGTTTTCATATGAAAATAATTTTAACATCCGTAAACCTATCGTGCAGAGATTTTCGGATAGTAAAATTATTTTCAAATTAAAACGCGAGTATATTTGAAATTCTGTTATTATAGAGGTCCAGACATTATCGTATTAAAAATTATAAACATTACAGTTTCACATTTTTGTAGATTTTGTGGTTTCAAGCCCTTATTTTTCTACAAAACCGTTTTTAATTTTTTACTCGGAAGTAAAGCATACTACCTCATAATGTTATATATATAAACGTCAGCTGATAAAATATCTACTCGGCAAAAAATCTCATCGAAATTTGATGAGTAGTTCAGATTTTATTGACGATTGAGTGTTCCAGTCACCCGCTCGACATCCTACCTTTCCATACCCCTTAATGTGTCTTACTCCAAGTCACTGATATTACTTCCAGCATTACACAGGGTAGTCCTGAACTACAGGTACAGACGCAGGGAGGTGATTCCTTATGGTAAATAAAGTAAGACATATGCAGGACACTTTGTACCCAAGTGTAATATTGTGGGAGTAATGAGCCGCAGAATATGGAATTTAAAACCGTATTTATTTTAAATATCGGAAACAGAATTATGTAAAACGATAATACTATGAAGATTGATTTGTGTTATTATAGTCTTCTAAACCACATCAAATTCTGGTTGATACCTTCAGCCATTACTAAAAGAACAGGGGTGGCCAACCTCTAAGTGGACTAAACGTTTGTGCCATCGGGATAGTGGAACATTTGACAATGTTTTACTGAGTAATGCGAGCTTTGTAATAAAAATAGTCCTCATTGCAACTGTCTAGGGCTCATATAGTTTTCGTGAAAAATGCACGCGAAGCTTTGGCTGAAGCGATAGAGTACCAGGAGAGCATAGGCAATACTGCGTACATTGTGTTTGTAAGTGCTCAATTGCTCTATCCAAAATGGGTTAGAAAACATTACATACGAAAAATATCGTACAGTAACTTGTAAGGGAGATATCCACCCTTACAAAGCGACGTTTTACCGAACAAAAATTTAATCTAACAGACAATAAGAAAGGTATTGTGAATGATTACATTGATCGTAAGTGTTTGCACAACCACTATTGTGGTGTGCAACTTCGAGAAAAACGAGGGGGTGGTACGGTCCTACCAATGTGTGTGTAACATGTAGGTATTTTGTATTGCTTTTCAAAGATGTAATACAAATGCATAATACAAATCACCTTCACGCAACATGTTTATGTGAAATATTGAGAAGAAACACATGTGAGGGTGCACTTATTGCCCGCCAGGTATGCAACCAGCACTGCAAGGCTAGTCATATGACACAATTGCGCGCGCATTGTTCGCTTAGCACCGCTACCGTGGTGTGCCAGGGTGGAATTGCACAGTTGGTGGAAGGAATCACATCTCTTAGTTTGTACCTGTAGTTCAGGACCACCCTGTATAGGCCTTCCATCATTAGCCTGCAAGTGTGCGTAATACGTTCAATAATCTCCCGGCTGCACGGTTATTATTCCCTAACGCATACACCAAGAAAAAAGTACAGTTCAAAACTAATTAAGAATGTCCTGCAACAAGTCTTCGTCACTGCATCCAATTTTTTTTTTTCTCCCCATGCATGGGAGTAACCCATGCTCCTACATGGGTAATAAACCATTCCGTTCTGTTGCTATAGGGCAACGTGGCGCCTGAATGTTCAGTATATTATTTAACACAAAAGGTCCACTTCGACTCATGAAACGGTTGGGTCGAGGACAATCTCACTAGCAACAGATAATCAGGATAGCCACATTACACCGACTGGCATCCACAAATGTGAAGATAATGGTAAAACGTCACGTAGGTTTACACCAGAAATGTTACAATTGCAGTTAAATGAGACTCCAGACAGGCCACTCGGGATTAAGTGAGCACCATAAATTTAACCTTTGAAAAATATCACTAGCCATTACAGTGCGTATAATTCAACATTAACTATGGTTGTCATACTGCTTATGTGGTTGGCAGCGAAATTACGCGATATAGCTCCGTGTATTTCCCCATTTAAGGCCATGATCTCCCGTTTATTTCGAACAATTGCAAATAACTCAAATATTTTTTTAACCAAATGCTTTGAAAAAATTTGAGACAGTGTACAGTCATACGATACACAATTTTGCCAGACCGTTTTTTTTTTTAATTTTGGCTTATTTTCACAACAAAATGTGTACTATTTCGGGGGCAAAAATCTAAAAATCTATTTGGTGTATTGCAACAGAAAAATTCATATAAAAGCGTTGATACATAAGTTTTAAAACAGCCACAGGAATTTTTAATATATGTATTAATTTGCGTTACAAAAAATATTTTCTAAACCACTGCTAAACTAGAGATCGAGGCCTTAACTACAATAATACAGAAACAATGCCAACCAAAATCTACATATCTGTATTTTATGTCATTAATAAACCTTTTCATATTAAACTGTATCGATTCATACTGACTGCACAATTGATCTTACACGCGTAAACATCAAATTACGTGTCCAGAGAGGTCAGACACGCCCCATCGTTAGCCGTTATACGCGGAAAGATACGAATAGGCTGGAAACCGAACTTTAGCAGGGTTTTGTTGAGTGCTCACTTTATTCCGAATCACCTGTACCTGAACTTGAAATACGGACCGAGAATCATGTTTCTAATAAGCGTGTCGAATTTCAAAACTTAGGTATAACGGCGTACTTTGAAATGCATGTTCTCTTCGTAAATAGGCTAGATAAACGTAATTATGTCCGACCGCTTGTTTCAGTGATTAGGGCTCCTTACCAGTGGGCGAAGGGTCCCGGGTTCGATTCCCAGCCAGGGAGGTGAAATTTAATGTTACCTCCCTGGGTTCAAAACAAGGTGTGTATATGTACCTTCACTCCATCCCTGCAGACTCGTCCACGACTAATAGATATCATCGATATTCCTCCCCAAGTCGTCAACAACCAAATAAATATCTGGAAATGAAATTGCGTAAATAAAAGACGTAATGTGTGTCGAGTGTTTCGTCAAAAACGAATCATCGCAGCTAGATGCAAAGCATTTTAAACGCAGGCAGAGATGCCCATAAACAAAGTTTCCTATCCATTAAACTACAAATACAGCAAGAGTGCAAAATATTTTATGATAAATAAAACCAATCAAAATTATAAACATTTTATTGGACTGGTATTTCCTTCCGTAACCTTGAGAAAATTATTGAAGATTTTTTATGTACTAGCATATCTGGGGATTCGTATTTCTTTCCACTAGAGTAATCAACAGATCCTTCGTGTGCATGATTAACGCAATTCACCAAATAAACACTCCTATAATATCAGGCCCTTATAATGAGGTCATTTGTCCACTAGATTTACGATCAAGGCAGAAGACAACACGATGAAAAGACATTAAAAAACTGAAATATTGTCTCAACTAAGAAGGAATAGCGAAGACTACAATGTAGCAAGGGATAAAACTGCCTTAATGCAACAAATTTTACAAAGAGCTGTGGGAGTGAAGAAAAATAAGCATGCCATTTTGATTTCGGTAAAGATGAGCAAGAGTTTAAATGTGAACCTGGTGATTTTATACAGGTTAAATTTGGCTCAAAAAGTAGGTCTATTATAACTCACGCCGAGAGAATGATTTCAAAACAGGATAGCTCAGAAACGAATCTGGTGTAAACTTTTGGCGAACAAAGAAGACGAGTTATTATTATTATTACTTCGTATATTACCCCTTATAGTTTAGCACTTTTGAAGATCATCTTGCCTAGATTAACAAAATATGTACGTACTTTAAACTAACAAATTTGAAATAAAATATGCCACTTCTACCTACAGTATGTGTACAAAAACGACAAACACAAAAAATAAAAACAAATCTTAAATTAAGTTTAAATATATTTTTTTTTTTTTAACTGACACGACACTGCGGATTTTGTGTTGTCATTTTCTTGTTTTAACTACCAATTTTGTTTCCTTAGCGATTCCTCGAAGCATGTAAGGGTCAACAATAATTTGAAACTACTTTTTTTTTACTGTTTAAAGAATCGTCGTGTGTGTCGATTAATTTTATTTAAGCTTTTTTAATTTTAATACTTCTACAATTATCGCAAATACTAAATTAAATTAAATACATGTTTATACAGTTTAAAAAGTATCTACATATTTGATGTATTATATAAAACAACACTCATGTCAATTGAAAAAATAAAATTAAAAGTCATAAGAAATATTTTACTATATATCTACGAAGTCCTCACACCAATTCAGAAACGAGCTCATAGCTTTTAAACAGATGAATAGATTTTCATCATAAGAACTATCCTAATAAAAGTAGCTTTTATTTTATATACATATATATATATATATATATATATATATATATATATATATATATAAACAATGAAATTAATCCACCCGTTTGGGAGATACAAGGCCAATAAACAGTTGCGTCAAACTTATAACACTACACCTTTTTTGTCGGGGGTTAGTAATTTAAAAAAAAAACAGTATTTGTGACCTATGACAACTTTTGAATATGGTACAGTTCATTAACTAGGTTGTTTCTTAGGTTGATTTGTTCATGTTAAAAAGTGACAGGAAACAATAAATTATCGACAGTAAAAATTGCAACTTAGGTTTCAAAAGCGCTAACTTCATCCCGAACCACCTATAATAAGAGAGATGAATAAAACTAGAAAAGGATATATAACGTGATCAATACGTTTGCGAAGAGGTTTCCCATGCACATTTAGTATTGACTTTTCACTATTGATATTAAGTAGTCGATACCATGTTTATCGTTTGTAACATATTACGTTATGCTCACTGCAAACAGTGTTATCTTGAAGGAGATTGGTGAATGCTATGAATTTTATTTTTAAGTTGCGATACAGTGCACACTTAATTTATCGATACATTTAAAATTGCATGATGTGTATTAAACATTTTTAGAACTTAACTTAGGTTCTCTAGAACACATCTTAAGGCAACTACCGGAAGAAAGCACGTATTAAAATTGACGAGTTTCATATTCAAACCAAGATCTATACGAAATCAAATTTGGAAATGGTTTTCCCGTAGAAACTGTAAAATAACAATAAAATAATTTTGTCACAAAATCAAGCAGGGAACCAGGTACCACGTGCAATTAACTCGCTTTCTGTTTTTCTTGCACCGATGCCCTGGAGCAACTTTCCACGCTGAAGACCCGAAGTAAGGGAATTATAAGAATGATATAAACATGCGCGCGTCTTATCGCTTCTATGAACTGAACAAGTGGAGTAGACTTTCCGCCGGCGACTCGCCTTAACACAACTTCAAGCGACGACCATGCCGGACAAGACTACTCAACAAGTCCAATACAGTCACTTACTGTACAGTAGTTTCGTTTATATCGAAATATTACGGTTTTGAGCCAGGAAACTGTCTGTTACGACCTTGGAGGTCTTCGAAATACTATTTATACTTAATGATTCCTTTTTGATTGTACCACACTATCATCGCTCAGAACATGTTTTCCTTACGTGAACATGTTTGGGATAAATTTACAAATTATGTAAAAAAATTCTTCTAACACGTCGCAACGCAGTCCATGCTTCTGGTAAGCGACTGCCTAATCACCATGTACGTTTTAATTCCTTTCAGATTTATAAGCATAAAGGCAAAGATATTACCTATGCATATTATAACATACACAAATAGTATTGCCCAACTTAAAAATACAGTCCTTTATTTCAAAGTTTTTTGTTTCCCAAGTGGGAAGCTGCATGCACGAAAAACGGCGTATTCAATATGATGATTACGACGATTGTTTACGAGCACGGCAGACAGCAATTTTAATCATTATATTTTTTTTTATATTTGTACTTAATATGTTTTTATTTATCATGGTTTTTGGATAATGGCTTATCAAAATCGAAATTTGCATGTCACGGTTATAAATAATACACTAAAACCAACTGACTTACCAAACTGAAATAATTCGCACTGAATAACGATGTTGTAGGCTACAAGGTCTGTATAAAACCACAAAATATTATTATTTTTTTTTATTTTTAATACAAAAACATTTAATTTGTTTGGTTTTTAAGCGTACATCGTCATTCAGTGTGAATTATTTCAGTCTATACACACACACAAAGATATACATAACGTGCAGATAAATATATGTATATACACGCAAATAAAAAATAATGGTATGCCGAACGTTAAAGCACCGAGTGGACTCTGTGGTTTATTTAAAGTTATTAATAATGGAATGACAGTATTATTCAACCCTGTAGAGACGTCTGGAGTAGAATACCAATAATTACTTCGGACGGTTTCAGATGCCATAGCATACAATTGTGAGGTCAGTACACATTTCATGCTCTAACAAAGAAAAATTTTCTGAAACGAAACAAAAATAGAATTATGATCAAAAATATGAAAATCGAAAATGTTTAGTAAATTTAGTAAATAACTACCTGCATGTAAATACATACAGGCTAACCTGAATTTTTATACTATAAATATCGCGAGAATATTATCGTAACCGTACAACTTAAAACAAACACATACATAAAATACACTTTTATATTATGAAGCCGACAGGCAATGTAGTGATAAAACCATCCATCTTCCACTAACGCGATATAGGTTCGATTTGAAATTTTGGTATGAGGGAAACATGGCGGATGCTGTCACCATCCAGCAGGTTTTCTCGGGAATCTGTTTCCGCAAGTATATACCCCCCTCACCTCATGTCCAATACATTATTCGCGCCGGTAAGGTGATAAGAATTTCTCTCGGGTAGAGTAGCTGTAGATACCCCTCACATACATTTGTGAGCTTACCTAAGGCGGGATAACACCGTGTTATTTCGATTCACAAAGAAATTGCCAGCGTTATTTGTAATCCAAATATATATATATATATATATATATATATATATATATATATATATACATATACATATATATATGTGTGTGTGTGTGTTTGTGTCTGTGTGCGTGTGTAAATGGACCTCTCACCCGAAGACCTTAACAACTGCGACGATTATCACTAAAATAGCATCAGTTTAATGTAAACGTATTTCATTTGTCTGAGAAGTGAGAACTATTTATGAGTCGAAGAAACTATGCGAAATTTCGCATTAATAATTGTAAAAATACGAGTTTGTTAAAAGTATCATTATGGCCGAAGTTTAGAAGTTATGAAACAAAATGTGCATGAGATTAACATGGCAATACAGTCATCCAGAAAACCGTCGACAGTATTGTGCAAATATTGCGAAGAGGAAATTAAAAATTATCGCGTAACATTCATCATCATACTGCATGCTCGTAGTCCAGAGCATCGCGAATAATGTAGACTACACGACGAAATATACATGCGCACTTCGCACTTAAATAGAACTAACATTATTATGCTTAGCAACGTGTGGACATACGAATATTAATAAACTATATTAATTCTCCACTACGACCAATCTTCAGGACTGCTAGCGAGATCCACTTTTCATTCCCGCCTAAATAGTGAAATATGGGTAACGTTAGAAACTAGCATCTCGTGGAGACATGAATGCGAGAATGTCTTCACATATGATCCGTATGAAAGATAGCTACATTCTGACACTAAAAACACGCTCTGTGACGTGGCGTACATTTTACTGCGACAAGGACAATACTTGTTCAGAGCATATAGTTTTGATAACCAAAACTTGCGTTTCCGTTAAAATAGCTCAGCAACACTTTCTTAAAAAATTAGTTGTATTTTCTTTCAAACAAACTGGATATTAAAACATTACTTTCATTGCTACAAGTAAAATAATATAACAGATAAAAATTTTATTTAAGTATTACGTAACATGTTCAACATTTCACAAGCTGAAAAGCAAGATTTACAATAAGTTAATGCGGCCGAAAGAATGTTTCCTCTCAGCGGTGAAGTCAAGCGTATGTACTGGGCAGCTGGGCGCTATGGACCGACACCAGAGGCGCAAGCGAGAAGAACCCACATCGTCTGTAAGAGCGCGAGTAAAGCAGTACACTCAGGCACAATCGTTGGATCCAATGACTTTCCGAATTTTATTAGTATTTCCCACTATTTCAATTTATTACTTAATACATCCAAAACAAACTTGTAAGATCAAAATAATAAAACCGTTTTAAGCCCTTAAAACCTCTGCGGATTGGACAAACAATACATAAAATTCCTCATTAAAGACGAACAAAATAAAAACTATTCGGGTATGAAAATTCTTTCACCTAAACTCAAGTTATTTCCAAATTGTGTTCTTAAGTCGTTCGTTTTTGCAAATTTCAGTATGCTAAATCCTATTTACTCCCATTTATGAAATTCATAATTTGTTTTGTGGTCAACCTAAACAAGGACTACTCAATCGAACAACGAATAACGGTATAATTAATATCTTTAACTGCGTACCGTGATGACAGTACTTTCAATTCTATAAATCCTTTATAATATAACAGTTTCCGCGATTAAAGATGCTAGTTGACTTGGATAGTAAATGACACTTTTGATATTTCCGGCAAGAACGAGCAGTCTAAAATCAGGCATACTTCATTTCAAATAAGTAGACTGCTCTAATATTTCCGCTTACCACTACACATAAAAATAAGAATATTGCTAGAGTTAGGTAGGCCTATTGCATAACTCTCATAAATGTAAGGTTTCATTAGCAATCAACTGAAAACGATTACCTATAAATATTGTCACGCTGAACTAAACGCGCAGGTAAATATGTAAGAATAACACTCCTGCACACTCAATACGTATACAAAAAGGAATTTAAGAAATTAACATTAATTGTGTGACGTATATAAATAAATGCTAGAAACAAATCTACGCGTTTATTTAGTCCAAATTGAAAAACCACAAAACAACATCCCTAGATAATGGCATTAGCCAACTTTATGATCAAACAGTTACCCGTAAAGATGCGTTTGTTAAGCGTAATCTGTTCCGCAGCAATTGAATATACGAGATTTCGGCATCAAAGATTGTACTTCAGAATTACGTTACTCAGAAAGTTGGTGAAACCTACTGTGTAATGTTGATTTATTTTTGCAAACTGACTTCGAGAAAACAACTAATTTTAAACTTATACTTTTAGCGTTGCATTATGTTTTAATAAAATACATCCAAAAAAAACTGACAGCAACAAAAGCGCTGCTAAAAACAACCCGTATTGACACCGCAAGTTGGAGTGACAACTCGAGTCTATTATGAACACACGGAACCAAATATAATCTGATAATTAGTTTACCCCTAATCATTGCATAGATAAGGATGGAATTAACTGGATATAAGAAACACTAGGGGATACTTCACATTATACGTAGCCAGTTTGGCAAGAACATTTCAGATTTGAATACGAAGACGTTATATTCGAGGCAACGCACATTCCCGTACCAAAACAACGTATAGACATCACTGAAGTGTCCACAGAAGTGTGTGCACACAAACATGTTCCATAATTATGTGAGAAATTCTAATGAAGTAAGGGATAAAAAGCAATTATGTTGGAACACAACGCACACTTCGTGGAAGTATGCTATTCTGTTCAGCTACATTGTGGTAAGGTGACACGGGACCTTATTAACGTCACGTAACTATGAATATGGTGCACTTCACTCACACAATAATACAATATAGAATAAATTATAGGTAATACACTGCACTGCGTGATGCGATAAAACACGTAACACAAGTTAAAGATAGAAAATGAGTTCCAGCAGGCCACACATGTTGCGCCGAGCGCTGTACTTACCATGAACCAACGAGAGGCGCTCCTGCCGACGAACCACCCCCACCACTAGACAAACCCGTACGTCAGTCGGAGCACGGAGACACACGCTAGGGTCGAGCGACGAGCCTCTGGACCACACGACCAGGGTGGACGAGGAGGGGAGAAAGGGGCAGGGAGCTAAAAATACAGGCGCGGCGGTAGTGGTGTCGGGGGCTAGCAGGGTACCGTAGAAGTGGTATTGTGTGGAGCGAGCGACGCGGACTGAACCCCGGGCCCGCGCCCCAACTAGCAGCCCGCTACATCGCGGAGGAGGGGGAGAGATTGAGGGTGCGCGCGACTCTGGCTGTCGTCGATTGGAAGGGGGATGCGGGACGCAGCCAGATTGAAAATGGGCGCTGGGCAAGTGACGTCACCCAGTGTATCAAGTGCGAGTACCGACCGGCAAACAAACACGCGGTTGGCCATCCTCCAGATTGGCGACCGGGCCACACGCACACGCCCAAACCCGTTTCTGCACATCTCCCAGACACAGCTCGCGAGACAAAAGTGGCAAAGGTACATAATGTGTGCGTCGATGTTAGCTAGTATGCTGGAATGGGAGGAATTTGCCTGTTCGAAGTACGCGCGCCATATTCCTCTCACACACATTTCGTAAACATTATTTGTAAACGCACATTAAAAAACCTTGAACAATAATCACAAAACATTTTTAACCGGCGCTCTACAAAATTTGGCGGTCTTCACAGCCAGACAGTTATACTGTATACAGGGTGGCTACAGGCAGGGAAAACCTGGAAATGTCAGGGAAATTTAGTGTGTCAGGGAAAACCTGGACATGTCAGGGAAATTTAGTGTGTCAGGGAAAACAGGGAAATGTTAGGGGATTCAAGCACTGTGCAGGCAATTTTGTTAAAAACATAAATTTCTGTTTGTAATTTTTACACAGTAATTTGATGCATTCATCTACATAAAAATTATAATCTTCAGACTGATATAAATTTCATAGTGCACTGACTCCTTTTGCATTTTATTGTCTTCATTTAAATATTACGCTATTACATTAGTTGCAGTGGGAAGCAAAAATTTCGAAGTGATATTGTGATGAATTGTTGTTCAAAATAAACTTGATTCTTCGTCTGAAGAGTTGAAATGTTTCTTCCAAATGTATATATGCTGTACATACAATAATTGCTGTGGCGGTAGTATGCAGACATAGTTTTTATTAGGCTTACATTTTTTGTGAGAATAGATGCAACTGTGTGAACTTTGTTTTAAAATTTACTGGTTTTGTGATAGTGGTATTTGTTAACTCAAGTACAACACTAAACTCTGCACCTATGATGAGTTATTTGATGTCATCACAAGGAATCATTTGGTGAGTAATGTCATGATTTAATTTAAGGCATATTAAAATCAGATTTAATGTACATTTGGATGTGATTTCTGGTTAAGTATTTCTCAGAAAAAAATTTATTTGTTATACCTAGTTATACAAATGTCAGAGAATTTTTTAACAGAAACTCTGTAGCCACTCTGTATATAGCATATTCCGCAAACGAGTGAGTGCGTTTTTTTTTACAGCACGTTGACTGCACTGCAAGTGAAGATTAAACTATGATGGTAGCCCAGAAAAAGGTGAAGATGAGTGTTGCACAGCAGGCCGTTGAGTACAAAGTACAGTAGAACTGTTAAACCTAGTACACACGGTTAACGTTTTTGAACAAAAACGTGATCACCAAAACATGAACAAGAAGGTGTACACTTCCTCGTATACAAACTCCTGAACGTATTGTACACACAACAGTACTAGCATGCTTGCTTGCATGTGCATATATATGCAAAAAAAAATTGGACGGTCCTTTTTTTTTTGTTGGGACTATTAAGTATTCCGTTTGTTTTCTACTCTCAAATAACCAATATCAGGATAAATAAACGTATGTGCCGAATAAAAACAAACTACTGCACAAGAAGTAGCATGAATTAGAACCGCCTTTAAACGATTCTATCTAGTATACACGCTACTTGCAAACAAGTCGGCCAATCACACGATTCAAGTCGTTTTGAATAAGACGATGTACGCGTACACCTTGTTCAAAGCCGTTAAGTGTGTACTAAGCTTTGGATAAAAGCGCCCGTACGTAGAACATGATCTACAGCAAACCGTGGTCGGTGGTTACATTGGTCCTTTGTGGGGTGACTTTATTCCACACAAAATATTAGTTGTGTGGTCATTTTGTAAATAATAGATCACTGGAACCGAGTTCATAACCGAACAGAGATGCACAATAATAGTCCACGAAGTACTGCAGAACTGTTAGATAAACGTGCTCGTACATAGAACATACTGTATACAGCAAACCTTGGTTACGTTGGTCCTTTTTGGGGTTACTTTGTCCCACTCAAAATATTAGTTGTGGGGTCATTTTGTGAATAATAGACGACTGGAGCCGAGTTGATAACCAAACAGTAATGCACAGTAGTAGCCCATGAAGTACTGCAGAACTGTTAAGATAAAAACGATTTTACTTAACATGTTATATAGACTACAATAAACCATGGTTATACTGGTCCTTCGTGCGGTTACTTCGTCTCACTCAAAGTATTAGTTTTAGGGTCATTTGGTGAATTAAGATAATTATAACCTAATTGATAGCCAAACAGTGATGATGCACCAGCCAACTCGAGCCAGCACCACTTCGTCAAACACACGCAGCATGTTTACGAAAATAGTGCAATATTCGCGAAGATCCCACCTGTGAGTTGGGAATAAATGCGACTGTGGTACATGCTAACCTGCAGCTAGCACATTATGCAGACATCTTCAAATATCAGGAAGGGGAATATGAAATCCCAGAAAAATGCACATTTGTTATTTTTGCTTGCATGTCGTTTCATTTCTCTTTACTGTGTAATTTTTCTTTCTGACTGGATATTTTTCATTGCTTTTGTTCTTCTTTGTCTTATTTGAGTATTAATTGTTGTGGTGTATTCATATTTTGCTTCAACTGTTTTTGCGTGACTGCAGAAATGTGAGGTACCTCCAATATTTCTGTCAATTTTGGATAATACTTTAGCTTGTTTCATTCTGTTTTCTTTTAGGTACAAATATTTTATGTGAATGTTTTACCACTCGTAATTATTTCTAGTTATCAGCTTCACTAGCAAGACTATACTGTGAATAGCGCTAAAAATGAAATGTTAATTTACAAATATACACCTAAATTCAAATCATCAAAAATAAACGAAATCAGCCAAAACTATATATGTTCCAGTAAAACATTAATAATTTCTCTGAAAATCATGACCCATTTTTAATACTGATTAAAGCCACTGCACATTTGCGAGAAACTTCAAACATTTGGAAAGAAATAATCTGAAATCCTAAAATATGAAGATTGCTTATATTCGGTCTAACGTTTATCAACCGATCATGTGTACCGTAGAATACTCATTCACAATTATGTAGATTTCTTAAAGTTCTGTACTATTACAATCATACATAGATATGTTTCTTAAACAGGCATTTTGTGATTCTTACGAACATAAAAAAAACCAAACCTTAAATTTTAAACAACGAAATTAACCTAAGAATAAACATGACCCCGGCAATGGGCTTAAGATAGTCTAATAAAGGACTCGGAGTTGAAAATATTTTCTACTGCCGGAGTTACACTTCGTTTACAGATATCCTTCAATTTGTTCTACCAACGCATAAAAAATCATATTCTACAGAATGATTTTGAGGAAGAATTCCCGCATACAGAAAGGCAAATTCATGTTACATGAACATGGATGGGAAAATGCACCGTTTCTGCACTAAAGTGCACAGAACATGACATACAGTGCATAGCGCGGGGACAAGATCCTGTCACTCTGGAACGCTACATCGCACAATACTTAACATACAATTAAATACGTCTCGTCTAGTATGTAGCTGCCTATAATAGCTGCGATGCAGCATTCCTCACAAACATTATCCAGTCCGCAAGCTATGCACTATATACAAGGACAGGAAAATATCGAGATTTCAATGACCCGCATGCTAGAATCCTTTGTCATTTGTCTATTCGCTCATTGTCTGATGCTTCATTCAGTGGCAACTAGATGACAAATGGTCGACGTTTGAGTATCACAGGACAGTAAAGTCTAATAAGCAGGTCATTGAATTCGCGATTTTTCTTGTCCGTACTATGCAACATGTAATGTGAACTGCAGTGCAGAAGCGGGAGCGTTTTCTGACCATGTTCACATAACATATTTTGTTCCTCTCAAATATGCTAGGATTGTTCCCCAGAATTTTGCAACCACCCCGTATAGTTAACATGTACCTTGTTGAAATGTCCAGGTATGTCTTATTAAAAGCTAGAGTCAATGTATTTTACTTGACAAGGGCGTCAGAGATGAAAGCATTACATTCTAAAACGAACCTGCACGACACACGCGCGCACGACTTCATCTGGCACTGAACACACAACATCGTGCTTCAAAGTCAGCCACTTAACCTCGGCCAAGAAAGTCGACTGTAGAAACACTCCTTCGGCCGTTTTCTACTTTCCTGTATAAAACAACTGCAATATATTTGCTAGAAATGTTCCACGAAATCAGAGTTTTAACGTATTTATTACTTATCCCGAAACTGTGGCTACTACTGTTCTAATGTTTAATATAAATTAACTGTGGAAATAATTACACGTCCAACAATTTTTACCGTCACTAAAGAAAGGATATTATACTCTTCTGTAGTAATTCAATAACCTTGTTCACCACGAAACAAAATGCAAACAAATCAAACTTGAACCCTATGTAAACTAGCAACGGTAGACAAGCTTATGAACCTTTAAAAAAAATAAGGAGGGACGGGAGAAAAGCTTTTATTTATGAGTGACTACTTTAAAAATGCTTCCTAGTGACTCACTCGGGAGTCGTCGTAATGTTATTATGAAAGGAAACTACGTATTTTTTCCGCACGTCTCGACCGGAGAGGCCACAGTAGTATTGTTACAAGACGCCCGGCAAAAGGAAGGCACGTCCTCTTTTTATGTTTTTTTTTTTTTTGGTCCGGCCGCATTTTACTTGGCACTTAAAAATGTCCGGCTTTTTAGAAGTAAATTACCTACATGAAATGCTTTCCATTTACCTTATTACTGCACACAAATGCATACTAAATTAATCTTGATGAAGCTGCTGCCACACACACAAGGCGGCAATGTGTTGCGTGCACTTATTTAATAATACTTCTTCGCCCACAGTCGGGATAACACCCTGTGGCTGAGTTCCCTCTATTCTGCATCTCTTTCTCCTCCCCCTTCCGTCAACTACAACCTATCCTAACGACATGATGTTGCGTTCTGTTATATAGTATTGTATGTTTATACTTAATTATTTACATGAAAATATGTGTTCTTTAGTGTTCGGATTGGTTATATGCAAATGAACCGTAACTAATTTACTGACTGGAAACATTTTCATTTTCTTTTTGCGAGATGAACGTCCTTTTTACTCTCAGTGTCTGGCAACACTACACGGAAGTCATGGCAGCGAGAGAGTCTTAAAGGCGCGGTTCACCATAGTTTTCAACGTCCTTATTTATTTTTGTACTAGTCGGCCGGCTGCGGCGTTGCCCGCGTGAAATTTTGTAATGTAAACAGTAACTCTGGATAAAATGTGTGATGAAGGCATTTAACAGTTAGCGTACTCAATAACAGTGAACTATAATTACCATCGCAAAGTCTTGCACGGGATACGAACCCGTAACCCCACCCCTTCCACACCACAAACTTTATACAATAACTGAGTGAATGTTAAAGGCAGGCCGTGATAACAAATAACGTGTTACCGATGGAGTGTGTTGGAAACACCAGCAAATTTCACATTCGCATGTCTTTATTTTCTATGGTGTTTATAAATTTACAAACTGAATTTCTCGTAGATTAGTGGTATGAGAAAGTGTTTATTAATTTTTTAAATGTTAACTTATGAAAATAATGTCAAACAAACTATGTCTATATTCTAAAATCACGATAACATTTCAATTTATACGTAACATGTACCAGGGTTATAGAAGAGTATATATAAACCTTGGACTACCCATAGAGCAATGTGCTACTGCAGAAGGAACAGCGATTCTGTCGGCGTGTGCTGCAACCAAATAAAACGTCTCGTGTTTTTCTTATGAGTTACCTATATTGTCATTGTACAATATTTGGTGATAATTCTTTCGTGTGTACCAACACGCTATATAGTTAACATAGAGGGGCGGAAACGCTTCCAAAGTGAAGCTCAATTGAACGGCTGTTTTGACCCCAGAAAATACGGCGAACAGCAGTGTGGCCAACATAAAATCCGTTACTTTATAGCTCCACTATATTCCCGCTAAACACAGGAAATATGCCAATAATTACTGTAACATATTATACTGTAACAAAGTTTAAATTAGTACAATCGCTCTCGTCTCTCGACCGGAAATAAGAGTTCGCCATTTCATCTAGAGTCAAAATACACCGTTCAATTGGGCTTCACCTCAGAGCCTTGGAGATTGCTGTTTCGCCCCTCTATGTTTACTATATAGCTCGTTGGTGTGTTGGTGTGTACAGGCTACAGTCCAAAGAGGTTTTATTTATGAGTAGGATGGCAAAAATAAACGACTGTTGAATTATTTCTCCGTGATCATTCTCATTTTTCGGGAGACTAACATTTTACTGCTTTTCATATATTTAATTTCCGAATATCATAAAAACCTGAATTTGATTTGTAGATATTTACACCACACGCGAGCTTCGCGATTGGCCCGTGAGATAAGATGTCCGAAAATATATTGACGCTGATTTGTAATACACATCGGTGCAATGTCTATCTATCACGCAGGTGAGCTTCTGAAAGGGTAGATTAGTCGAATATGTTTTTACTGTATTCCTTATTAAACTGTTTGTTTTACTACAATAGGTACTGGCGAGCATACAGTTAACGTAACACTAATTTGTCCCTATCGTCGTATTGTATTGCTGAACAGAGTCACGACACCAGCGACAAATTACATTACTAGCAGCGAAAAATTATCAGAAGGTAATTAAGGTACAGCGATTTCGACCTGAGGTGGTCCGCGGCCTCAGAAACGTTGGGAACCACTGGTTTATAAAGATGTACAGGATAAGATTATACTGTGTCGTCCTGAGGATTGGCGGAAGAAAAAAGCTAACCAGAATATCTACTTTGAACTTTTCTTTTCCGAAGAAACTTGCTTCTGTAGCCACTGGCGTGAGCAGCACGGTTTTATGGGTTCAATGTTAGGTGTCAACACGTTAGTTCTGGAAGATTCTAAGAATTTATTTGCGGTCTTGAATACTTATGTTATTATTGTTTTTTCTAGTACTGATTATGCTATTTCCCGTGAGCGAAAATCGTTGACAATTAATTACATTAAAACATTGCGAAGAACCCTCCAAAAAATATGTACCAAAGCCAAATGCTTCTTACTTAGGCGTGTAACTTTCCAATGAGATTATTATTAGTCATGCTAATATTGCGGAGCCTGCTGAACATTCTGTAGAACTTACCAAACGAAATAATGAACATATGCCAGAACACAAATATACTAGCAGTATCACTTTAATGTGGAATATTACTGAAAAAAATCCTGTTAGTATAGTATTGTCTCCATTTTTCCCCGAAAAATATCTACTATTTTGCCACACATTTATTAGCCCCCCCCCCCCCGGCCCCTCACCCTGCTTAAAATCTAACTCTGGATCCGCCTCTACTGCTAATGACGTTACTTCTGATATGTGTATATCACGCTACCGAACTTGCTGTGACGTCTGTGTCTGTACAGATGAAAAATTCATACACGCCAGGGACTCGGAAATGATGCGCGCACAGTACACGATGTCATTTCGTCCCAATTTTCACACCAAGTATTTATCAAACAAAGTAGTATTTAGATATTTACAAAAATCTACGAAGACGCGATAAAAACCAGCAGACGCCTATCTCTTCCTCGCTCACGGGCAATGCAAATTAACGCAAACATCTTTACTCTCCTTTGCCTAAAATGCTAGACACAATGGAAAGAGCTCGCGCTTGGCGGCCAACTTGGCTGATGTTCTCGGTTCAAACCCAGGCACCGCGAGCGTGGTATTTTCGAAGCGCTCTCCTTTGCGTTAGATGGATGTGAATTTATTCGTGCCTCAGCAGTGGCCAAAAACATAATTTACCTTAAGGAGGAGTGTTACACATTTTTAATATATTTTCAGTTCTTGAGCCATAACATTTATTCAAATTGCATCGTCAAAATTTCCTCTTCGACAAAGCATATGATATATTTCTTGGTAAACTGCTTGACAAAAATACTAATGGAGTCTTTCATTAATTTGTCATGCAGAATCATTGCACGAGAATTATAGATTAACTTTCCAGAATTCTCTTGCAATGATTATGCATGACAAAGTAATGAAACGTTCCATAATTATTTATGTCAAGTAGTTTACTAAGAATATATAATATGCTTTGTCGAAGAGAAAATCGTGATAATACAATCTGAATAAATGTTATGGCTCAAATACTGAAAACACAATAACATTGTCTAAAACTCTCCCTTAATTGGACACAGTTATGCAAAAAGTAACAAACCCACAAAATAGTTTATTTTGAGATACTCAAAGTATAAGGAGAATGTCCAAAGTGGGTCCTAGAAAAATAATAAGCATAACATCATAATATTTGAAGGAAAAAATGAGGCGATCAAAATCAGTTTATACAAGGTTTATATGGCCACAGTATAGCCTACTTTGACCTTGAATACCTCCGTTCCCGATAACTGTGGGTTTGTTCCTTTTTGCATAACCATGTCCAATTAATGTTACACTTAGAACTACATGGTCAAGTACCATTATTATAAATTTCGTAAATCCATCGAAGCCATCACACATATTATCGGAGAAAAATAACGTTCTACATAAAAATAGTAACACTTTTTGTTTAATCCAGAACATTTAATCTTCCGTATCTTATAATATTAAAACACACTAGTCAACAGTACTAGAATTGCAATCCAAAAGACCTACAATTTGCAAATTCTGAAAAAATGTATTTACTCTGCATGGATCACGCCTTTCCAAGAATTTTTAACTGAACTATTTTTATTAATAGACGCATATTGTTGTTTATTCTGAAGATAAAATTTGCAGCAACCAGAGAGACTGGAGAGTTACACGTCTTCTTGAGTCCAATCATTGGCATCGATCCACAATTTCTCTTTCTTTTAAAACATCCACAAGAATCTTCTCAGTGCTACTTTGTGTTATCGTACTTTCAGATACTCGATTCACATAAATGTACAGACGGAGCCGGTAGTTTAATGACAATTCCTCAACCCCTACATTAAAGTAGCCTACTTGAGAAATCTTTCTGCCCAAAATCCAAATTACAACCCAGAAACAGAAAAAAACAACCGTGGGAGGCCAGAAATTTGTTTTGTTAATATGGATCTCATCACATTTTTTAAGTCACCACAAAACACTACTGTGAAAAAAAAGGGGGGGAGAAAGGAAATGTTTGTGGTGAACACAAAAAAAAACTAGGCGAGATTCGTTAATGATAGGATATTTTGCAGTGGTCACAAAGCTTTTCTTCAGTGTACGAATCCATATGGTTCGATATGAATGCATATGAAACCAGATGGCTAGGTACAAATACGTGTACGAAAACATTGAAGTTTAAGTGACAAGGTCACAAGAAGACAAGGTGGCTCGATGATGAGGTGGATAGGAGATTCTACCTCTCCAATTTTCCAGTCGCCTATAACCTTATGTTAGTGGACAAGGCAAATACCTTGCCACACAAGAGTGGAAGGGTTCAGAACTGCACGGTTTCATAAATTTCCGATAAATACAAAACAAAATGTGTCGGTAATGTACATAATTTGTATCTTATAAATTGTAAGTTTGTCCCTATGCCAATATGCACAAAATATTTACATGCTAGTATCGTTCAGCAAGCTGCAACCGGTGGTTACTTAGTCGTAGGTTAAATTAACGAAGTAATTACAAACAATACTGCCCCAGTCATACTACTATCGGGACGAGGATACAAAAATAAAAATCATAAATTTGTTTTATTGTTAACTAAGCATAAACACCATTCATAGTTTCGTATTCGGTAAGTTGGAAATCCACAACTCTCTAAAAAACGTAATGCTAAATTTTCCAGCGACGGCACTTAGAAGCTGCAGCGCGGTGGGGCGGTAGGCGCGTTGACAAGGCGCAGGCGCGCCGACCCCGGCCCACACGGCGCCCCACCGACCAACCAGCGCGCCCGTCCACGCCGCCCGCTAATCAAGGCGGTTAAAGCATTCATCGACCAGCGTGGACCATTGAGGCGGAAGGTGCGCTCGGCAGCCGGGAAGGAAGCCTTAGGCGCACACCCTCGCGTCCGTGCATGCGGCCAGCAGATACGGCAACCCCTCCCTTGCTCCACGGCTTAACACGTGCCTGTTTACTTGTACTGAAGAGGTGATAGAAAGGGGCGGGGGTTCCCTCTAACACGCTCGCTCATATACTTTACACTCGACTGAATAACTCCTCTAAAAATAATCATCCAATTCTATATAACAAATCTTTCTCTCGACTGAATCGACGCAACACAATATCTTAAGAGTGCTGTGTACCGGTTTCAGATGTCGGCGTTTGACGCGCGGGAACAGCTGAGCTATAAGAGCCAGAGCACCACTCTCGACGAAAGGCTCAAGGTCTTTATTCCCAGCGCGCTAAACTGGCGTACTGTGTTTTCGTAGGACTCTTTTTTTTTTCCTGTGGGACTTTAAGCGGTGACCCAAAAATTTTATTTTTGCATATTATGAAGTAAAGACCAATGCACGCATCTTACTTTGCAATTTACAGATTCAAGTCGTATTTTCAGAGTTACAGCAGTCTAAAAAAAAAAGCCGTTTTTAGCCATTTCCAGAGGCCACAAAATAATGTTACTAACAAGCATACCGAATTTTCGAAAAGTGGCATACGTAGTTTCAAGTGGGTGTTATTTTCATAGATAACAACAATAAGAATTAAGTTCGGCAGTTTCGCGTAAAACGTATTCGCGTGACGCTCCACAACACTGTCCAACGGTTAAGTGCACAGTCCTCCTAAAGACATGCATCATGTTTCAATACTGTTCTCAAAACAAAGTTAACATTCAATCCCAACTGAGTACGATACCAGTATCCATTTAAACTTTGTTGTTTCCTATTAATATCCATTTCAGTTCTCCGGCTGACATTTGTAAGAGGTAATTTTGATAGAACGCGAAATTTTATGCATTCAATTAAAATGAACATAAAACTTATTTAAGAATCAACATATAACACATGCAAATAAAATTTCGAGGATTAATTTTTCCCTGAAACTTCCAATAAAACTAAAATATTTTATATTTACCAAAATGTTTACAAACATACGAAAGTTTGCTGGGGTTAAAATATAAAACACGTGTAAACAAAATATGTACCTAAAAACTAACTGGATAGCTCTTGCATTAATTTTGATACACTTACAATACGACAAACGTTTACATGCTCCGATACTATAGCATTTTGTGTAAAAATATAAGATTCTAATCAATTTCAACACCTTTACATGATAATTTCGTAGGCGTTTTGGAGCCGTTTTGAATTCGACAGGGAAACGTGTGTGTGTGTGTGTGTGTGTGTGTGTGTGTGTGTGTGTGTGTGTGTGTGTGTATATATATATATATGTGTGTGTGTGTGTGTGTGTGTGTGTGTGTGTGTGTGTGTGTGTGTGGTGTGTGTGCGTGCGCGTGTGCGTGTGTGTGTGTGTGTGTGTGTGTGTGCGCGCGCGCGCCTCGACTTCTTGTTTCCTGAGAAATGCTTAATACAAAAATTTTTGTTTCCTGCTACGTAAAAATAAATAATATGGTAAACAATTTAACTCGTAAATACTTGTTACACGCGACAGATTTCTGTCATTAAGGAGAAAGCCGATACCTTGCTGTCTGAAAAGAGGAGCAACCGCTCTCCTGGAGGTTTATTCTAAGTTTCTCGGCACGAAGTTTACGATCGTGAAGTTTCGATTGCGATCATATTAGGGTGGTTTGTAATTCTAAGTAAGAAATGGTGTCCCGAAAGCTTTCGATTGTCGTTTATCAACGATAGAAATGTTTCGAGTGCTACTGTGCTGTCGAAATATGTTTCACGATCGGGAAGTCTAGTTAACAAACATGGCGGACAGAAATGTGAAGGTTACGTTTATTATAGATCGGCACAGTATTTATGAATCTCCACTCTCTAATCGTAGTGCTTGATGTAATAACATTAGTGTTTCGTTAGAGTCATAGTTTGAAGTGCGGCAAAGAGTTATTAACTCAGTATCTCACTTATTATAAACCACATTGCGGGCGAGGAGGGTGGTTTGATGCGTGTAAATATTATATGCACATGTTTCACATCCCCACTTATTAAACGTAATCAAACACTTCCACAGCGCGTACACAAATTAAAAAAAAATGTTTAACATAAATACTCTGTTACGTTTGTTAACTATAGCTATTTTAGTCTACAAGTAATACGTGCACAGCTGGGTGTGTGGTTAGCATTTTGGCTTTGTAACCTAGAGGTGTTGGTTATGTCTCGGTTCAAATCTTCTCAGAGTTTGTATTTTTTTTTTTTTATTATTGAGCTTATTACGGTAGAATACATTTTAATATTCCAAAGCGATAACCGAATTGTTTTTAAGTTGATGTAATGCCTGTAAAAGAGCTAATTACGACATGCACATTTTAACTTAGGTATATCAATATTTTACCGATGTATGCAATGCATTTTACTGTATCTTAAATAATATTCGAAGTGCTAAAACTGTGCAAACTCTTAAGTATTTTACGCAATTCAAGTACTATGTTAAGTTGTAGATCATTATGAGTTCACACATCTCGAAGTGATAAGTGGCCAAGTGGTTAAAGGCGTTAGGGTGCAAGTTCCTGCGAAATAATAATTTTGAAGTTCGATTCGTCACAAAAACGCGATATTTTTTAATATGTATTATATGTACGTTGTATTCTAGCGTTGACAAGTCATAAGTAAATTAATTTTCAAAATGCATTTCTATGATTTTTTTAATTATTTTACGTTTCTGTCATGTTAGTATAACAATAAAATATTTCGCCAGTGGTTATACAGACTTTTTGTTCTTGCAGTGTATAATGAGCTCTGACTATTTATTAAGACACGCATATACATAATCGTCTTATTAAATTTTCTATGAAATGTTGTAATTTAATATTGTTCGGCGAGTTCCTAGAAGCCATTAATGTGGAGAGTTGTGTTGAAACAAAACACAGTGCCATCACACTACGCACAAAATATCCCGTGCAAATAGTTTAGAAAAATGTTCTTTATTTTACTTAATAAGAATCCCAACATCAGCGAGTTACATTCTTACCGACTAACATATTAAATTATTTAACTTACAAGACCAAAAGTTATTTTTCATGTAATTTTTTCGTAGCAATTTTAAGTATTTATTTTTGTACAGTTTATTGTTACCTGTCTAAGTTAAGATGGTTGAGAAAAATGCTAGAGGGGGAAGTCGATAACCCGAACTTTGCCGAAGTGAAGAGGTGACTTATCGACCATACACTTAGAATACCAATTTTGAGTGTTTTCTTTCTCGATCGTTTGGGGCGCGGTCTCTCAGAATCTAAATCGAATGGTAACGACAGACTTCTCGAGAAACTTAGAATAAAGTCCCTGGTCATTCTATACTCGACGCTCATGAGTTTTGACACATTTAAGGCAATTATAAGCAAGTTATAAAATTCGCTAATGTATCTCCTTATAAAATAATTGTTTGCCTTGGCAACAACTGCAACTGCTTCCTTGTGGTTTAATTTAGTTGTATCCACATATAAGTAGGCCTAAATATCGACGTAGTATTAATAACACAGTCTCGTCACACTGCCGACTGACATGTTCAATAACTTACCATTTTACCCCTGGCGCCATTGTCATACCTAACGTCACATTGTAGGGGCGGTGTAAGTCCCTTACTCCCTACGAGATCTCCAAAGCTCTTTACGTAAAACATAGTCTCAGAAACGTTTAGGAGGGGGCTAGTGGCCTAGCCATCCGTTGTCTAGCGCAAGGATACCATGTGTTGCAGTTAAAGACGAAGAAGGTCTGCAGTTCGAGTAATCATATTGGCTGTTGTAGTAGAGGTTAGTATGCAATGGCAAGGAACTATTTACATTAATTTTTTTATCTGTAGCACACCAGATTAACTTCTTGTGTTCGTAATAGCAAGCATTTTAAGTGTCACATCGTGACTAGCATTAGTAATAAAATATCCGATCGCTCCGCGCAAATTTAAAGCGACACAAATATTTTACATCAATCTAATTTGTCAGCTGGAATCACCTATATATTAACGGGTACAGAGCTGCTACACGGGAAAAAACACACTACATCACACTACATCACACTACATCACACTACATCACACTACCTCACTCTAACTCACTCTATCGCACATTCTCATACGCCTCTCTTCTTTACGGTGTGTATTGAAATCTGAACCGTAAAGTCTGAGAGGGGAGAACATCGGATTAGTTTTAGCAAAATATTACCAAACTTATAGTCTAATCAATCTGCTACATTCAAACAATTTTGTACGGAACGCAAGAAGATGGATGAAGCAACAGATATTAGTGACGCATGAAATTGTTTTCTAAATATTTTTCTGATAATTTACACAACTTCAAAATACGAGTAAAAGGTTATTTTAAAATATTCCTAGGTCAGTACGACGTAGCTGTAGCTCTGGGTGTTTGGCAGTGTATACTTTATGTTGGTTTAGTTCTGTCAGCTCTGCGACAATTTGACATCGGTGCTTCCACTCAATAGCTACTAATGTAATGATTATTTCAGATCAACCTTCAGCAATGTACATCTTTACACGTTCAAAAAAGTTTTGTTATGTTTATCAATACTTTCCACACCACAACGATTTGCTGTAGCATTCCTGTTAGCTCTAGCGTCTTCCCCCCCCCCCCCAATTTTTTTCAGTGTCTTCATGTGTGCATGAATCATTACGTACCTACTCAACTAATTAACATTTGAAGACGTCAGTTATTTATAAACAAATTTTAAAAAATTACTTCTTAAACATTTGGAGTAGGATATCTGTTACAATGAGTTTTAAGTACATTAAACATTGTTTTCAGAAGTGACTCGAACTCGAGGAAACAAATGTAGGGCGCAACTATGACTATGTAACGTATTTGAACCCCTGGATCCAACGACATAATTCCCCACTACGCATCAGGTCTGTAAACGAACTGCTGACATTTACACGATGTGTACTTACGGGGTCGTTATCAGCTATACTACTGCCTCGTCGCCTCAGTGACGTAGGAATAATTTCACAGTTCTTAGTGATAAATGCAATGTTTTTATTGGCATTCGGTTAATTTCTACAAATATTTTAGCTGGCAATATTGAAGTACAAACTCTGCCTTCTTATTTTCAAATAACTAACGAAGATAGGATATTCTATGATAAGGATAAACGTGCTCCTGTGTACTTTGGACACGAGCCGGACGAGAAAATTTAATGTTTGACTTTAAGACAACGATTTTTATTTCCCATTTATTTATTTCGTATGTATCCGCAAGAAACAATTTAATTTTTGTTTTAAAGACAGTTCAGTATTTGTTGCGTTGAAATTATGAACGGTATTGTTAAGTGCTCTATATCGGACTGTTTTGTTCGCCCTGAAAGGTTGACTTACGCAACAATGTTATTTCTAGCGCAACTTGCTGCAAGAAAGGTACGGCAGTTATAAATAATTGCAACTAGTGGCCATGCAACTCGACGTGCACTAGCCGAACGCCCAACATATTCGCGATGCCATCGAGCATCTCTAATGGGCAAGGAACAACAAAATTAATTTAATCAATTTGATACTAAGCCGTATCGCTGCAAATTAACAAGTTTTGTGCAGCATTGCCAAACAGAAATTCTCTTGTGGCTATCTTCCGTAGAACCTCAAACCTAAGAATTACAAAAATTAGTGTTCATGTGGCAAATCGCAGGATTTGCGTTTGTGCTTTAAAATCGCACAATTAGCGCTTGTGCCTTAAAAGTTTCGAAAAAATAGCGTAAACCTCGTAATTCAAGAAAATTGTCGAAGTTATTTAGGAGACGTAACTTTAACAGTACCTGCCACAAACCAAACCGAGTATCCGATGACAAATCCTTGCCCTCATCTATTTCGTTTGAGGGTGCTGCTTTATTGGCCCAGTCTCGTGTGGTATGACATGCTTTGGTTAAGTACTAGATACACTGACTATAGACACAGACCATAGAATCATCTGCATGAATTCCTCGTGGCTCTTTGATGTTCTCTCGAGAATTCGGATTGCAAGCTATCTTGGCAAACCCCTTGTGCTGTCTCGAGTTTCTCATTTATCGGCTCCTGCCCAGTCCCCTCCCCAATCTCTCTCTCTCTTTCTCTCTGCTGCGGGTCTCTCCTTTGCCTTCATCTGCATCCCCCGAGGGGCGTGGACCGAATGAAGCGAACGCCGGTCTGCAGAAGGCGAGGGCCATCGATCCCAGCCCGCTTTAAAGCGGCGTTCATCTCGACTGTCTCTTCTCTCCGCCTTATCAGCTGGTGGGCTTCGAGTTGCCAAACTTGGTATTTTTTTGGTACACTTCCTTGTCACTGTTCTCACAGTTTTAATCTAAAAATTAAAATATGCTCAAATACCTACGGTACTTCATTTATACAACCTACATAGACATTTATACACTATACATCGAGTGTTTGCCGAAGTGTGGTGACTTTGAGATGTTCTAAAACACTGCAATGTTAATGTTAGTCTTGTAACATGTGTTTCAACGAAATCCCATAATAACGAAAACAAATTTCACAGCACATGGCATACTACCTAAGATACAAGAACTACGATTCCATCACGAGTGACGTGGAAACGTACCGTGACTCGGAAAGAACAAACTTGAAGTATAAATATGCCGCCTACTGGACGATTGGTTATCGTAACAGACTGAAACCATTTGGAAATAAAACTCTATATGCAAGCAACAATAAAGCGCATTCTCTCAACGCTCGCGTCTGAAAGCTGTGAGCATTGAATTATGCGTTGCATTTTTTTTACAAATACTTTGTATAGTTCAGTTTTTACATTTATTTGGTGTTAAATTTAAACTGAACCAGCTATAACGTCAATATACCTCAAACTTTCGGTAGCAAAAAAAAAAAAACGCCCATCACTAACAATACCCTACCTTAATTACGCAAAATATAAGACCACATATGTATTTACATACGTGATTAACAATTCTAAATTTATTTTAGAAGAAATGGTTGAAACCATTTCTTTCATTGCCGTCAGATGTCTTCGTCGCCATTAAAACTTATTCACACATAATATTCATGTTCCCAACATTTAAGAGTGCGTGGTAGATAAATAAACGCTGAAAACATCAATTGATTTCTACGCTTTTTTTCGAAGCCAATATGGATAAAATACTCAATGACAATCCTAGATAATTGAATTTGCCAACTTTATGAGTAAATATTTATCCAGAATTACTAATTCGTTATGCGTGACCTCTTGCGCCTCATATAAATGCACGAGGTTCCGGCATCAGAGATTGTGCCTCAGAAGTTCGTAACACTGGAAACGATTTTGTTTAAAACGTTGGCTAAAACTATTGTCTAGGATTGCTATTGTTTAATTTTCGCAAATTGGCTTCATGAAACCTACAGTTATAGATTAATGCTTTTAGCGTTGAATTATGTAACACGCCCTCTTAATATTCGAGCGTTAGCTTCGTGATCAAGAGTATCTACCTGGTATCGTGAAAATACCTGCCGATCTTTTCCATTTACAATAGTATAGTTCGGTAAATTATGTTTACTATCTCTTCCTCATATGCCTTCACACAATCATACACACAGGCTTGTGCATGTAGCATGTGGTCCAATGACGTATATAGTCTCGTATTGTCAGCATAAGCAAATTGAAACTAGTTAGTACGTTGTCAGGAATAACTATGGTCAGATAATCTGTAGGTAATAGTAGCTTTCGCATACCAGTAAAATTTACAGCATACAAAATGAAGGGGGAAATAAAATTTTAGTAATGTATATATGTATATATGTGTGTGTATATATATATATATATCACACAAGTTTAACATAATCCCACTATCTTATTTAATAATATGCTGGTAAATACATTGTACTCGAACACACAGTGCTCGTAGATGACTACTTAGTACTTTGTATCAATACATAGCGTTTGTAGGCATATATACAGTTATTATTCATTAAAACTATGATGAACTGAAGAAATTAATTTGGATGAATGTATAATATTTATGTATTTGTGTATGTTAGATACTATTAGCTGATGACTAGAAGGTATAAATAAACAATTAAACGACAAAAAAAGGGTCGGGGCACTAATACAATTAATTAATATCCAGCATGATATCAATAAGATGTCGAATCAACAAGCACACAATGCAAAAATATTAAATTACATGCACACTAATTTTCTTGCATGGGTGTACAATACAAATAAACATATACAGTAGTACACATACAATCTTTGGGAATCTAATATCTAAATTGACTTTGGCAAGTCATTCATGTTCATCTGCAATTTGTCATCAACATCCACATACTATGCAGGTCAGAACCCTGACAATAAGTTTCTTAATGGTTGTAGTAAAATATAAATTATCATGGTATAATTCTGGTAGGAGCAGAAGCAAACGGGTAAAGCCCAACTGAAAGATAAGAGCGGTTCTTAACCATGAATGGCAAGCAATGTAAATTCCTTCTCATTTAAATCTTCAAACCAAATTGGAACCAACTAAATTTTGTTATGGAATAGTTCAAATAAATAAATGTATCGTTCCATTATATCTGTACCAAAACAATGTTTCACTTAATTGCAGCAAAAAGGAAAACTCGTGTATCTAGACAGCCCAACACCTTCCTGAGGGTCTATGCTCGAGTTTTCGTTCGTATGCGAATCGTCCGCCTGACCGTTCGAAATGTATTGTTGGTATGCTTGAACATACTGCCGTCCTCGTACACGAGATTCGTAAACGAAAATCTACTCGAGTGGTGGCAGGCGGCCGAATTGGGGATTTCGCATACGAGAAGCCGTAAAAACCGAAGCTATGGAGCAAGATTTCAACAATTATATGCATTGTGTGTGTGTGTGTCTATATATATATACACACATATATATATATATATATATATATATATATATATATATATATATATATAAAGTTTCCAATAATGTTTAAATAGAAACTCGCCACTAATTAAGTGTTAAATACGTTAGTAAGCTCTTTGCAGTAGTATATTCATTTTACAAAAAAAAATTACACACTCTTAATCAAAAAATAATACTGTATGTATTAATTCTGAATAAGCTATTTTGAAGTTAATATACTAACATTTTTTAGTTAAAGCTACTCACATTGCATTTTATGAGTCGCAAAACTTTGCTACTGACTGAAACATACAAATTTGTGCTTTCAAAGAACTCAGTAAATTATTAACAAAAATGCACTAAGATACAGGCAGCACAGCAAAAAAGAAAAACATTATGTAAAGAGTGGGTAGTTGATTGTAGGAAAATATAACTGTGTGCTAGGTTCCATTAGTGTATCTACGTACAGAGTTTTTTTTTACATTATTTGTGTATTTATATACGTTTTTTTATTCGTCTGTGAACAGTTGTAACAGTGTAAAATAAAATTTAAACATTCGCTGTTGAATCACATAAAGTTCAACATGCAACAATGTTTTAGAAAAATTGTGTAGTACCAGACAGTTTTGTTACTTTCGAATTTCTTTGCTCATTATATACAAACCCGAGGATAAAGTTCTCGTAATATTTTATTAATTGTGATGGCTGTTAAACAATTAACGCGGGTGGTTAATTTTATTTGAGTAAAATACTAAGGCAAAAAAAATTCTACATGTTAACAGTAGGTACTTGGCCTCTTACATAAAATTCAACAAAATTTGCTCGAAACTTAATTAAACTGCCTCAAATAAATTCCGTGAAATTATTAACATAACTATATTATTATATGTTAAAACCATGTTACTTAAGCCTTAGTTTCTTGAAGCCTTCGTTTCGTTAGTCTCACCCTAAAAGTGTTCTTTAACCCATCTAACAGGAAAAAGTAACTATGTTCAAATGTATGTTAGTTATTTTAAAAATTACATTTTGGTCTTAAGAAAATGTGATATTTATGAATGCCATTTACCGGAGAAGCGCATATATATATATATGCGCCTACATTTGTGTCATTAGTTGCTTCGTCTATACAAACGGAAGATAAATACTCGTCTCTGTGTGTCTAAAACATAAAATTACGTAAAATAAATTAATATTTCGTAGTTATTTTTCTAGCATGAAATTATTAATGCATTTATTGAAATAAAAAAAATTAAATCTGTGCTGTGGCGAGTTTCGAACCCGAATATTTCCGTTAGCAAGCAACCACGCTACCATAGCACCATGAGTACTACATGAAACGAAGTCCAAAAATATATTTATTGTACGTAAGGTGAAAATCGTATTTTTCGATTATTACATTTCCTTTTGTGTTTGGTCGAGTTAATGACACTATCATAGTTTCTGCTAATATTAAGATTATTCTATCATGCTCATTAACATTTTAAATCCCCAATTTATCAAAGAAACTCATATTTTGTAAGTCGAGATAGACATTCGAATAGCCGCCATCTTGTCGACCAACGGTGCTCACTTCGTACACTTATTTCGCATACGAGTTCAAAACAGTGGAGCATACCTCTTTTAAGCTAGGTCAGTTCGCATGCGAATCTGACCATTCGAAACAGCTCGTACACGAGCGCTCGAGTTGTATTTTCCAGCATAGGCCGTCTGGATGCTTGAATCAATACAATCGGCCACGGAATCACACAATTTAAGTTATCGCGTTCAAATTGCCCAAATCTGTTGCAAAATCATGCTTCAAATCTCGAACACGCCAACACTGGTAAACCATTAGGTCGTTCAATGGTACAAAAATCAAATTAATTGCGCTGACAACAAAATTAATGTAGATCGGAACTGTGCGCGGAAAAGTGTTTACTTTCTGAAAAATGGCTTCCCACCACTTGGGAAAGGTAGGAAAAACATGGGTCCGCAAGATGTCTTTAATGTATCACTGCATACGACGGTCATATGCGATAGTTCCCAACACTATTAGGCTCGTAGTACACATGTGCCTCAATAACACGTGACAGGGACTGTACTGCTCAGTTGTGATCCTCAAAACACTGGTATGGGGGTCTGGAGTGACACAGGGATCAATCTTGGACCGATTCTATTTTCTCTATACATACGTGATCTTCCGCAATGTCTAAGTTACCTTGCATGTCATCAGTACGCGGATGACACACAATTGTACATTTCGTGTTTGCCTAATGACCTACTCTCTACGATAGGAAAAAATAATGAAGACCTAGAAAGAATTAACAAGTTGTGTGGTGAAAACACCCTTAACATTAACACGAGCAAACGTGCTTACATCAAAATAGGAACACAACAAATCATTTTTTTAAAAAATCCCTGGTACATCAATTAATTAAAATCAATTGGGTTTTTATCTCAGAGGTCAAAACGGTAAAAAGCCTTGGCGTCCAATTTGATCAGAATCTTAACTGGATGAAGCATATTTCAAGGTTGGTGCAAACAGGATACTATCGGCTCAAATATATCTATAAATTCAAACACATCATCCCAAAATGCATAAAACTTAGTCTACGACCTCTTGGTCTTATCCTCTTTTTTTAAACTATTGCGCAGGTTTGTTAATTGGAATAGAAAAATCACTAAAACATAAAATATAAAAATTGCAGAATGCATGTCTTCGATATGCATACAATTGAGGGGTTGATAGCAAAAACGTTACAAGTCAAAAATTCAAGAAATTGAGATATATGCACAGAACCAATGGTGTGGGATAGTTGCATCAGTGGGTGAAATATTACAGGCAAGAAAGAAACATGTCAGAAGAGAGAAAGGGCCAAAGAATTAGGCATTCTGCAAAAACGTAACATGTCAATCACTTTTCCAGCA
>PNEQ01019017.1:5701-23935 GCA_003012365.1 Medauroidea extradentata
AGAGTGGGGCAAAGTGAACCAAGGGGCAAAGTGAACTCGGCACCGTCCGGTGCTGCTACCTATTGATAATCGCTGGAACTGTCTTCTCCTTTACTAGTTCGTGTAGTGCATCAACTATGGCGGCCGACGAAGCAACACAGAAGTAGTGGCTTTTGATTGTTTTCAATTTCTGTATTGAAGGTAAGTTTTCGCTTTGCTGATTTCTGTTTATTAAATACATTTATATAGGAAAATTGATTATATTGGGTGTAAATGCTGCTCTCTCATCCAGTTTGTTTATAAATAAAAGCGGTTTGGTTTAATGCACTGTAGTCCGAGAAAATCACGTGGCATTAAGAAATGGTGTAGCGGGGCAAAGTGAAACAGCTCATTTCACTTTGCCCCACTTGTAACTACCTTTATATTGCAGTAAAGTAGAGTCTAATTGCATTACAATTTTACATACGGAAATCATTTTTTAAACTATGTTGTTTTTTGTTATTATTTTATAAAGCACATGTGCATCAAATGTTCAAATAAATATTTTTTTAATTCTTTTTGGATTTTCATCATGGTGCGCAACTATATTAGAAAATCTTCTCAGTACAAATGGCGAGAGGATGATATGGTGTCTGCTGTCATGTCTGTACGAGAAAGACGTCTTACGCTGCAAGAAGCTGCAACGGAATTCAGTGTTCCTAAAGCAACACTATTTAGGCGATGCCGGAAGGAAGGTAATGCAGACGAAGTATCAATTAAGGTATTGGGTAGATTCAGGCAATGTTTCAGCCCTGAAGAAGAGCAGATGTTGGTGCAACATTGTCTCTTTATGGAAAGCAGAATGTTTGGTATTCGTATTAAGGATCTGCGGGTGTTAGCGTACCAGTTCGCAGTTAGAAATGATATTCGCCATCCATTCAATGCTGTTAAAGGAATGGCTGGTAAAGACTGCGTTCTGTCTTTTTTAAAACGACATCCAGAACTGTCACTTAGATTGCCGGAAAAAACTTCCATTGCACGTGCAACTGCATTTAACAAACATAATGTCCATTCGTTTTTCATCCTACTAAATGAGCTTCAGGACAAGTATCATTTTACTGCAAGCAGAATTTTTAACGTGGATGAGACTGCAATCACTACAGTGCCTAATAAACCTTCTAAAATTATTAGCAGTAAGGGGAAGAAACAAGTGGGCACTTTTTCTTCCGCAGAAAGAGGAACTACTACCACAGCTGTAATATGTTTTAGTGCAGCTGGACAGTACATTCCACCACTCATTATATTTCCACGGGCTAGACATAATTCTGAATTAGTAGAGCATGCACCACCTGACACTGTCCTAGTTTGCCACCCGTCTGGTTGGATACAAACTGAAATGTTCTGTCCAACATGATTCGAACACTTTTTAAAATACACAAAACCAACACAGGACGATCCTATTTTGTTGATATTGGATGGACATGCGACCCACACAAAAATATTGCATTTCTTGAATCAGCAAAACAAAATCATGTTCATGTTCTGTGTCTGCCTCCTCACACATCTCACCGATTACAACCTCTGGACGTGAGTTTTATGTATCCATTAAGTGTGTTCTATACACAAGAATGTGAAACATGGTTAAGAAATCATCCTGGAAAAGTTATTACACTGAGACAGATAGGATTTTTGTTTGGAAAGGCTTATTTGAAGGCAGCATCTCCCAATAATGCAATAAGAGCATTTCAAAAAACTGGGATCTTTCCAGTTAACGAGCATGTTTTTCCAGAAGAGGCATTTGCAGCCAGTGAGACTACAAATAAACCTATGCAAGCGGATGTAGTTTCTCAAGACACAGAAGTTTCAAGAGATGTAACTTTCCTATTGGAGCCAGTAGCTGGTCCAAGTCGAGAGTCACTATCACCACCACAATCACCATCACTGCTACCAGAATGCAGTCATTCTGAACAGAACATAACAACAAGGAAGAGTAGATCTACAGCAAATAAAAGAATACGTATCACTCCAGAAAACATTTTACCGATTCCACATGTTGCAGAGGGTACAAAAGACAATGGAAACAAGCCAAAAACTAACAAAAATAAGGGAAAGACTGCAATCCTAACTTCAAGTCCATACATACAAGAGTTACTGACAAAGGCCCCGCAGCGATCAAGTTGTAAGAAGAAACTTTTCCCACCAGTTTCATCAAAAAACAGGCGTAGGCCTAAAGACGGTCAGCCCAAAAATCTGAAACTGCGAAAGACAAGTGAAAAAAACAAAAAGAAACTTGAGACTAGGAGTGAAAGTGAAGATGGTGACGTAGACCTATCCTGCAGAATGTGTGGAGGGGAGTGGAGTAATAGCAAACCAGGAGAAGAATGGGTGAAGTGTAAAATTTGTTCTGAATGGTCTCATGTAGCTTGCACTATGTTTGATGCTGAAGTTCATTTTGAATTTTTTGTGATTTTTGTGAATTACATGTTATATGTTCTGTTTATTGATTTAAATGTCTGAATATTCCTATGCGTATTGATCACAAATTTTAACTGAAAGGACTCTTAATTAGTTATATTTAACATTTGATTCTTATTTCAACAATAAATATTAATGTGTAAACTAGTAAAAATATTAATTCACTTTGCCCCACCCCTCGTTTCACTTTACCCCACCACTGGGGCAAAGTGAAATGAAAAACATCTCTTTTTATTTTCGTAATTGTGCTCTTAAACTTCATTTGGGTTGTTTAAATATGATTTCTTTTTTTTCACACAAACCTGAGCGTACTTAGCTATATGTGCTTCAATATGATAACTGAATTTGTTAAAGAGATATTCTAAAATAACAAAAAATTGTTTCACTTTGCCCCACTCTCCCCTACATCACTAGTGTTTCTCGGAAACATGTCTTCATGTATGTGCTACAAGGGTTGCCTACCTGTCGGCGTTACCACAATGCTCTCACTTTTGAGTGCCTGTATCTCAGAAACGGTTTGTCTGAGCGTGTTCGGACAAGTGCACCTTTTTTGTTCCTTATGTCATACCGGTTGTTTATTCACTAGGATGGGCTACTGCAGGCGTACATGTACAGAAATACATGCGTAATAACAGAAGCGACCCCATGTTTCCATTGCATGGGATGGGACGCTGTTCACATTTTATTCCCTACATACGTGTCGTCATGCATCCGAATCGAATTCGGAAGGTCAGCGTTTCATTTGTAGCAGTTGTTGAATTACCGTCCATTAATACGTTCATTAACACAACTTTCACGATGGTATTACGCTCATACTATTGACAATAGAGGTGAGGTTCCCATACCTACTTATTAGTCTTCATTCAGGTCTGGCTACCTGTACCCGCAAACTTTTCCGCGATTTACTTTCCATCATGTAGGGCCTATATATAAATAATACACATCGGTATGAAACGTCGAGTTTATGCAGTAGTATTTCAATGTGTGTTTCGTTAAATGTATTCAATCGAAACTTACTCAATGTTTTGTAATCTGGATAAACATTTATGCACACCCTGTGTGATGAGACACGCCCAATGTCAGTTCAAAAGCATAGTTAAACATAAGTAAATTTATAGATAAGGCCTAGATCATTTACAAGCATAGTTACCAAAAATTTAGGAATCATTTGAGATAGGAATAAGAAATTCCAAATTCGAAACATCGAATAAGATAATATGTAGGCCTAACTTACAGATTTTCCCTTTGGCGTATTACGAGAATAGTTTCTGATATCTAATTTTGAATTCATTTGAGATAGGACTACGAAATTCGTAATTTACGTGTCCACCCCGAACGTGAATAAGGCTGTATGAGATACATCCTATGTAGAATAGTTAGTGTAAAATTAGGTACACTCATTGTGTTGAGTGCCGCGAGCTTACGTCAGAATTCAGAGGATTATAGATTTGCTCTGTAAAGACGTGGCTGCACCAAGCTGGCTTAGGCTGCACGTAGGTTGACGTAGATGTCAGTGATGGGGTGATCCTTCAATGTCTAACGGCCTGGCATCGGTAAATATCAGTTTCTTCTGCGGCCTGCCCCAGCGCCTGAGCCAATAAGAATTCCGCTATTGTAAGATTTGCTTTCTGTTACTGGTCTGTATTTTTCAATAAGATGCAGTAAATTCATCGAATTTCAACAAAATACAGTAATTTTAAGTTAATTGGGAACTGATGTGACGTTGACTTCAACAAAATTATTTTCTTCTAAAAGAAGACAACACAATTTCTTTTTTTGTGTAATAATACTATTGACACGAATTTGTAGTAGGCCTATTTAAATGTCCGTTATTTATCTATTTTGGGCTTGTTTTACAAATCAATAGTAATCAAAGTTTTTAAATACCATGCAATATAAAAATACATCTATTAAGAATTTTTTTTAAACACAATTATGAAGACTTCAACATTAAACATTGTGCATAAAGTAAAGTCACATGTACTATTTCTTTGAAATACGGCAGTTTTTTTATGCTGTAGATGTAGGTGAAGTGATATGAGGACGGAGCAGCGACGGAATGTAATGGGAATATCCCAAAAAAGTGAAAGTTCACCAGCAATGTTCTTGCGTTTCTCACACCTGAAGAGTTGCAGTATCAACTATTTTGAAATTGATATGTAAAATACAGAAATTTTAAATTCCGATAGTTCTTGGATTTATTTTTATAAATTTCAAATAGTTTTTGTAGTAATCAAAATATTTAAAAAAAAAAAATATTTTTGGTGATACTCATAACTGAAATAAAACGTTTTGCTCAAGTATTAAAATGTATATATATAACCCAAATATGGACTACAGACGAAAGATAAACTACTAGTTTAAAATAGTTTCACACAACATGGCACAAATGCTTTATCATTGCTCGATTAAAATCTGTACCACCCTAAAATGATTCACTCCCACACATAATCGCTATAAGATATAAAATTACCACTTCAGCCATTTTTAAAACGAGAATATATATGTTTACTAATTAATCTTTAACTTTGGCATCTACGAGACTATAACTTCAGCAAAAATGTTTACAGTGTAATAGCTGGTCGATTAAGTCATCAAACTGGCTTCGTATAACATTTTTAAAATATAACTCCATGTATATTGAAACTTTTTGAAAGGCTAACAATCTACATGTCCATATAGCTTTTCCGGACATGTCGCCTTTCATTGTAAAAAGTATGGGAACTACCAAGCCACAGCTGGATGTACGGCGCGCACAGCAACTGTGACGTCAGGTATGACGTTGCAGAAGGGATGCATGCCCGAACACGGTTGCAGTTCGGCAAATAATAATCGGATTCACTATAGCTGTTAGCAGGGGTAGATTTCCTCAGGATGGCATTCGACTGATATATCGATGCCCGGTTGCAGTGACACATATCCATTCAGACACGGGGCTTGCCCGGCTAACCTGGGGGGGGGGGGGTTTATGCTCCGCAAGTGAGACTGTCTAGTTGCCAGATGAATAGACAGAGCAAACTAAATTACTAGATAAGATGCACACAAAAAATTGTTTTTTATGAATAAAATCCTGCAACTTAATTCAAAGGTTCTCTGCAGGTTTTTTTACGAAAATATTCCACGTGTGCCCGTTGTGCCAACGTACGAAAAGAAAACAAACTTCCGACAAGGTCGGAACCTCATTATTAAGACGCCACGCTCATTAAAAACACTGTTTCTAAGTCCTCCAACATGGCTAAAAGCCTTTCCAGACTTCCGTACTTCAAAATGTACTAACCGGATTTATGTTAACCTCAGATTGCGACCTGCACTGAACATAGTTGCAGATTTTCCACCAATAAAATTATATTGTCACCGCTTAGTGTCTCGTAGTAAAAACAGTTTGGCGGGAACCTTGCAAACTATACTTCAGTGCTTGACTCGTTGTAAGTTTAGTTCATTAGTTGACATTATCTGACGATTTTCTGAATATAACTGTGCTTCATAAATCCGTATCTCATTAATTAAATAAACAAACTTCATTCGGAACACACCAAGCATGTTGGGTAGAACGGGAGAATCCTTTTACAACATTGTCAGTTGGGCGCCGACATCCCAGGTCGCCTCTTTAAGCAATGGTGTAAGAATTTTTACCGCACCAATAGCCGTCTAATACATTTCTGTAATCTACAATGTTATGTTTTTGTTAATATGTCATTTTTGTTGATACTGTTTACCAGTTGTTAATTGGTTAATGCGTGAGAACTGACACAACATGGCCTAAATTCCAACTGAACAAAGGCGTGAAGCACCGGTGGTAGACAACCAGACTAGCGGAATTACATAAGCTGCATGCGGTAGGCGTTGTTATTAAACTTTTAAAAAGACTACAATGCAAATTTCAACGAGAACCATTGCACTAAGAGGGTCACACAAAGCAGCAATTTATTTTATGTCAGCCTTTTCTTTCTTAGCTATAGATAAACATATTTTTAGTGCACGATTACCACTTTTCAAACAATTCCAATGATAACCTCTACCGTTTTGATTAATAATAAAGGGATGATTTTACAAAATGCTAACAATTTAATTTTAATAGCTTCGTTCGTATAAACTTCATACGATTGCCCTTTAATGTAGTTTCTAATTTACGTACACGAAAGTATTTCTTAACCTCTTACTTTAAGGGCGCGTGCCTTCCTTAATAGTTACTTTAGGTCATAAGTCGTCTGTATGTTTTCGTCATATTTTGTCTTCAAGAATCACCTCCCAAAAGATGTCGGTCTAATGAAAAATTATTATCTTGTATATAGTTTCGTTAATATAAAATAGCCACGCATGCGTACTTTAATTTTTTTATTTTGGTAGTTTTCCTTTAATTTCATTTTAATTAGATGCTCAGTCATTACTTTTGTCTGTGAGTTGATCTAGTTTTAATATACTACTAGTGTTCTTTCGAAGTGTCTCGATAGGACTAAAATCAAACCTGATAACTGTAGATAAGAGGTCTACCTTTCCTGAAAAGGAAAATAAAACAATCCCATAACAGTAAATTACAGAGATACGGGTATACCTGCAGATACCGTTTTTAGCAACGAAATCTTACTAACGACTCCTCGTAACAGCTTTGAGCTCATGAGCAGGTGGTTTATTGTACGACGCATAGGTTTGTTTGCAGTAATGTAAAGAACAAAGACACGAACCACAGAACACTATGGATCGGTATCGGTATGGCACGTGTCTCGGGTGCTGATGAGGGGAAACGGATTGGTGAGGTAGTCGCCTGTTCGTAAGTCCAGGACAGTGTCACCCTCGTACTGGATTTATTTCTTACTGTATATGGTGAGGCCTAGATTAAACTTTATCGTTGTATACTGTTATACATAAAAACTTGATATGTCAATTTTTTTTATTGCTTCAAACTTACATTATTCAGTATACTATTTAATAATGCCAACCATCTTTCAGCTTTACAGAATTTTCAATGTTTTTCTTTTTCCAGTTTTAAAACCAAAAATAATTGTGTGGTTGGTGGCTATGAACTTATTCCACTCAAACCCCATAAAGCCAGTTTATAACTAGAGTTAACTTTAGAATGTTGTTCAGCGTATTAAATAATCTTTACCAGTTTATAGCAATACAATTTTTCCCAAGGTTAAATTTTGACAGGGATTTTCGTGGCTATCCTTGTTGTACCAAAAATAATTGAAGCGTGGATTACAAAGCATAACAGTTTTGTTATGCTTATGCTGCTGAGTACATTAAATGGAGTATGCGTACAAATTTGCAGCTGTTTTTTTTAATTTAACTTAAATGCCTCATCAATTGGGGATAGATTGAAATAGTGTTATTTGTTGATACGAATAAATAGGTGATATAGAATTTCGAAAGGGTACTATCGATACGAGGAATTTATTTGACCCCGTTTCTAAAAACTATCACCTGTATGTCTGTATAATCGAAGCCAGCTTTTCTGGGCTTTGGACTTACAGTTAATTTATCAGAACACTCTAAATCGAACGTTAAAAATAATTTACAAATCTGCGAATATTTTTTTCCTTGGGTTTTTAATAAAATTCTGCTGGTGCATATGGTCAGTTGTGGACACTGAACGGAGTGTACAATAAATTCACGAAATTATAATGTTTTTATAAAACATGCTGCACGCATGACTCTTTTATATACCATCAGTCCACTCAGCTCAATTCCAAAATCACATGGCGTAACGAGAAGGGAATACAATTACTGGTGACCATGGTCTGCTGCTATTGTGAAGTGATCCTATTCTCGGGCGTGAATGGGCGGTGTTAGCGGTTGGGCCCATTTTTCCCTAGTCGCTTTCCTGTACCAAATGTAGTCGGAGGTCATGCACGCACGCGACTGTCGCCATCACGAGTGGACGCGCAGCAGTGAGCACGTAAGCAGCCGCGTTAAATTGTCGCTAAGTGTCTTTGGAGCTGTCTGTTGTTTAGGCCTCTGCTACCGTTTACAGTAGGACTACCTTGGTGAGTTTGAGTCTCTCCATGTTTATTCATTGTGTATGCTACAGTAGTTGTCGTGAGCTACAACTTTAGACACGCGCTCACGATTTTGCAGGTTGTCGCGCTGGCGTATAGTGGTCAACCCACTCGCCTCCTACCACGTCGACCCGGGTTCGATTCCCGATGGTTCATGTTGGAGTAGCTCCTGATTTTTCGCATGTTTGAAACGTCGCAAACGTTGACGTTAACTAGCGGGTTTTCTCGAGATACTGCCACAGTTTCCTTCGCCCTTGCTATTCGTCGATGCTTCATACCTCGTATTACCCTCACTGAGCTCAACAGCACGCTATTAGGCGCTGGCTGAACTCTCTCCGCCCCACTCCTAATATTACAGCATGCTGAATACAACTGACAACTAGTCGTTAGATAAGACGAATATTATCAGTAGTAAAAATATAATGCAGTTTACCAATATAAATATACTATTGAATATATTAAAGTTAAAAAGAAACTGTAACTTATAAACTGTAAAATGGGGCCGTGGCGGCCGAATGGTCAGATCACTGCCTTCCACCAAGGCAATCCAGGTTCGATCCCCGGCGGGGAAACAGTGCCAGACGATGTCGCTGGCCGGTGGATTTTCTCGGGAATATCCCGTTTTCCCCGCCCCTCTCATTCCGGCGCTTTTCTATCGTAGGGCCTCGTTCCATGTTATCCTTCGAGGTACGCACATTGCCTACGAGCTCATGTTAATAAAAACCTGGTCCTCGGGTATACTCTTCATACGATATTTATTATTGTTATTATTAATTGTAAAATTATCATTATTGCGGTATAAGTTCAAGCAGTCTAAACACGATCAAACGAAGATTTTGAGTAAATTACTTTGTTCTGATTTTATATCGTGATTGCCAATAATCTCCCCATTATATCTGGCCATTAAAGGTTTGATTTTTATATACGTGTTAATGATTTCACACGTAGTAGGAATGGCATTAGAGACGGAACCATTCTCTTTGACGTACAGAAAACTGGAAGGAACCATCACAGCATTCACCTGGAGTGATCTCGGAAAACCATTGATAATTATTAGATTCAGGATTTCTGACTGGGAACTGAATTTGAGTAATAACGGAAAAATTACACCTGCCGAGGGACGTGCCACATGGGGTTGGCGAGGGGGGCGGCCTCACCCCAACTACTTTTTAAACTGTGGAAGGGGGGTGGCAAATTATGTCTCTAGCCACCCCTAGTTTCCCACATTTTCTGGGTGGAAATAGTGTAGAGACCATCACACCTAGAGTATCAAATGTCACATGGTATCAGTTTTTTTTTGTAGTAATTCGCATCCACTCTCACAGAAGAATTGGTATACGTCCGTACCAACCTTATTTTTTCTATGATCGTTTGCTGTAGATTGTTTGCATTGAAGCGTTCTTGCCATGAGACGACACTTGATGTAAATTTTTTTACCTGTTCAGTACATGATCATATGTGTGTAAGCATTTTCTCTACAATACTGCAGATGTGATCATCTTACAATGCTGTTAGGTAATAGATAGCCGTTTTCGTATCACATAAGTCTACCGAGTTTTGTAGTACATGAACATACTTACATCAGTATTTACCTTTTTTTTTTCCTTAAAATTATACCAAGTTAAATTTTATCTCGCCCTTGAAGATGCGTGACTTCCGAGAGAAAATACAATTCTAGAAGAAGGGTTTTTTTTTCTGTATTACTCCGGTTTTTGAGCGTCGTGTCTTACATGGGGACCAATGCTAGCCTGCTTGTTCTAGGTAGTAGAGAATACAGAGAATGTTGGTTAATTTACCCTTCATTTCACTCAGCTTCGTGTTCGTGCTAAGATTATAGCACTCTCTTGACCAGTCCAAGTGCTGGTGTGTTTTGAACCAACAACTTACTGCAAGTAACTACCAGTTTCTTTAACTTTCCCGCTCTGCAGTGTATTGTTGCACATGGTTCTTAGGAGAAGCTGAACATTCGGGACGTATTATAGTCCTTTTTACCATTGTGTATCTCAGTCTGAAGTCGTGCAACAGAATGATATATAAATAATGTTTTTCGACTTGTTTCTCTTTGTTCCTGTAAAAGCTTTATGACGCCCTTCAAGTGTACTTCAAATAGCGTGATGGTCTCAGGTTAGTGTCTTCAGTGAGCGTCACTAACGGTTCTGTTGGCTAATTTGATATGAGGCATAGGGAGAGTTTACTGTAAACATCTAAGAAGCCGGCCCTTTATTTCCGAAAATGTATTTAGAGTGAGTAAATTGAATTCTCGTCGTATTTATAGTGGCTACGTCAGTACAGACAAGAATTTTGCAAATTTTAGTTAATATACAAGTTTCGTTGGAATGAGTGACAGTCTGTGTCACCTCTTCTGATACAATTTTTCAGTTTCATATACCAAACGAAGTGTGTGACGAATAATCGACAATGTATCTTAATAGAAATATTACGTTGTACAATTAGGTGCGTCTAAATTAATACTAGGAGTTATTTAGTCTTATTACGCGTTGAAAGATAATTATTATCTTATCAGTTAAATTAGATTAATCAATCTATACTTAAGCTTTAATATTTCGTATACGATGTGCGTAAAACAAGGTACGGTCATTAACTACGTCTCTATTGAAAAATTTCCAAATAAATCTCGTCAATGATCAGGATGAAATTAAGAAAAATCCAACATAATACGTGTCAGGGCCTCTTAAATTGTAAATTCAAAATGTTAGGTTAAGGTATAAATTAATGCTAATAAGTTACGAGCAAATAAAAAAATACTAATTTAAAAAAAAAACAAGCCATAAATAATATAACTATTTGTTACGAAACGTAAATAATATGTATTTAAGTTTGAAGAAACTTATGAAGGTGTGTTCTGAGCAATAAGAAAAATTTCAACACGTTCAGAAGTGGAAAATAAATTAACAATCAATGAAAAAAAATGTACGGGGATAGGATGTGGAATAAATAACTAGAGGTGTACTTCTGTTGACGGTTTTTATATTTTCCTTAAACTAGAAGCTCATATCTAAATTTTGTCAAATATTTTAGGGTACTAAAGTTAAATGAAAATCCACTAGGCCTACGTGTTTCCCGCCTTCTGGCAGGGCCACAATGTGGGTGGGAGAAGGCCGGGGTGAAGGTAGAGCTGGCTGCTCGACTAGCGAGACATGCTGTCAACCATCCGGCCCGAAGAATGAAAGGATAACAAAATTAAATGAAAATCCACTACGTGTTTCCGATCTTCTGGCAGGGTCACACTGTGGGTGGGAGAAGGCCAGAGTGAGGGTTTGCCGGCTGCTCAACAAGTGAAACATGCTTGACGTCCTCCTGCCAAAGGAATGGAACGATAAAATATTTATATATACATTTTAATTTTCTTATGTTTTTAGGCTTCATTGTTTACATTTTTCCCGCCATCAATTGGTAACTAATTACTTGACTCTGTCTGTTTTAGATCGTGTGGAATGGAGGTGCGTAAACTGCTCGCTGGCGCTGTTATTATCTTCTTTTCCGGTAAGTTGTGTATTGCACAACTGCATACTAAAAGAGGTTAAACTCGTATATGAGATTCTGTGTGAGTGATGTTGCCGTTGGCCGGCGAGTTTTCTCGGGGTACTTACGTTTTCCTCGTCCATGCATTCCAAAGTCGCTTCACCTCGTCAGCTGTAATTACGGTGAGGTTAAGAGAGATCAATATCCGCCATCTTAGAATTCTTTATTTTCTGCTGTGAATTCCATATGAAAAGGTTTAAGTGTGGTATATATTTTTATAAAAAAACTTACGAAAAATTCACCATCGAAAAAGTATGTGAAAATCACTTTTTTTTTTTTTTTTTTACATAATTTCACATTCAACCACTACCGAATAATTTCCCAAAAAAATGGCAAAAATATTTGTTAATGGAAATTTTTATGATAAAATTTATTGGGAATATATTTCAGTAAATCAAAGTAATCAAACATTATCTGAAAAGTGTATAAAATATTTTTCAAGATAATGTTTGTTAGTATTGTGTTTCTTCATACCAAACATTATCAGAAGAATTTATTATAAAATTTCAAGACAAAGTTAGTTGGGGCAATATTTCATGTCGTCAAAAAGTATCATAAAGATTTATAGAAAAAAAAAATATAAAGTTTATTGGGATTATATTTTAACTAAACAAAAATTATCAAAAACATTTATAGAAAAATTTCAATATAAAGCTAATTGGAGATAAATTTTTGCATATCAAAGTTTATCAAATATATTTAGAATAAAGTTTATGGTGAACAATACATAAAAACACAGATTTATCTGTTTTTAAATTAATAATTAAATTAATTTTAGTTCGTTTTCAGTTAATTTTTAAATATAGTTATATATTTTATTAATAATGGAAAAGATTATTAAAGTAAGAAAAATTTATTTTTTAAAGAACAATATAGAATGCGTGTGTTTACTACTACCACAATATTTTTTTTCCGTTATAAACAAAACCCATATTTCTACTAAATTTTAACTGATTTATGTCCAAATCGCGCTTCCAACATTTCAACACTATTTATTGGATATGGTTTATCTATTGTAAGATCATAAAGTTTCTTAAACTCATTTACCTCGTTAAGTGTTTCTATTGTATTTATTACATAAAAAAAGTAATAAAAATTAATTGAAACAACATTTATTTTTTAATGAATTTGAATGTCCGTTGACAATATCGACAATATCTACTGTGAAATTATATTTAAAATTCGTGAAAATTTTGGCATGGATTTAAAACACAAAATTCTGCGTCAAATACTTCAAATTTTACATCTTCCCAAATTTTTAATTTCATATATTTTTTGTGAACAACTATTGTGATATTGACATAAACTTTTTCTTCTCGAACAAAACAATTAACAAAATTAAAATTATAATCAATATAATGACTATTCATGATTTCTATCACTTGTTTCCATATATATAATGAAGTGTCCTAACACACTCACTCACTCATCAATGCGCAGCCCAAACCGCTTGACCTAGAACCATGAAATTTTGAGGGAAGCTTTCACTTGCCCCGTAAGCACCCATTAAGTAAGGATTGTCCGAAATTCGATTATTAAGGGGGTGACAAGGGTGAAATGTGTTTCAAATGAATCCTTGGTATCTCATTAACCGGGAATGCTATCATAAATTTTTTAACTTCATAATATTGCCCAAGGAAATGCATATTCGCAAATTTTTCGATTTTGCGAAATTCGAAAATTAAGGGTGTGAAAAGCCGTAAAATGTGTTTTTCATTAATCTGTGATTTCTCCTAAACCATTTCAGATAGTGAGGTGATTATTTTTAAAATGATGCTTAACTAAATATCTAAAAAGAATTTTTACAATTCTTCGAAATTCGTCCTTGAATGCTCTTAAAAAAGTAATACGTGTTTTTAAATTAATTCCACTTATCTCCTAAACCAGCTTTAAAATAAATCTTACGCAAATATAAAAAAAAATGTAATTTTAGGACTTTTCGAAATTCGTCCTTGAAAGCTGATAAAAAATTAAATATGATTTCAAATAATCAGCTGTACCGCTTATACCCGTTGAGATATCGAGATGATTTTTTGATAAGAATGAAGCTTATGTAAATATCTACAAATCAAATTCAGGTTTTTATGAAATTCGAAAATTAAGTAGGTGAAAAGCAGTAAAATGTTGCAGTCTCCCGAAAAAAGAGAATGATCGCGGAGAAATAATTCAACAGTCGCTTCTTTTTGCCAACCTACTCATACATAAAACCTCTTTGGACTGTAACCACTACGTACGAAAGCATTATCACGGCATGCTTTTAACATTCACTCAGGTATTGTATAAAGTTTGTGGTGTGGAAGGGGTAGGGTTACGGGTTCGTATCCCCTGCAAGACTTTGCCATGGGAATTACTATGACATCATACGAGCATATATTGCGCGCGCTCTTTACACTGAGCTAAGACAGTTAATTATAGTTCACTGTTAATGAGTACGCTAGCTGTTAAATGCCTTCATCACATACTTTATCCAGAGTTACTGTTTACATTACATAATTTCACGCGGGCAACGCCGCAGCCGGCCGGCTAGTATATGTGTGTGTGTATATATATATTTTATATATATATATATATATATATATATATATATATATATATATATATATATACATATGTGTGTGCGTGTAAGTGAACATTTAATATTATATAAGTATGGTTTCATTTCTAATATTACAGTTACTTCAGCAGAATCAAAGTCTGTCAGTTTTCCCTTGTCATCTCTTATTTCTAAAACAATATCTTCCACGTTTGATGTATGTATTGGAAAAAATAATGGATAAGATGGTTCGTAACAACGAGCTTTATAGTAAACATAGAAGGGCGGAAACAGCAATCTTCAAGGCTGTGAGGTGAAGCCCAATTGAACGCGGTATTTTGACCCTAGATAAAATGGCGGACTCTTATATCCGGTCGAAAGACGAGAGCAATTATGCTAATCTAAACATTATAACAGTATAATGTATTACAATATTATTGGCATTTTTTCCTGTGTTTGCGGGAATATAGTGGAGCTATAAAGTAACGGATTTAATGCGAACATGTGACGGATTTTCAACATAATGTTGGCCATACTGCTATTCGCCATGTTTTCTTGGGTCAAAACCCATCTCTTTGGAAGCGTTTCCACCCCTCTATGTTAACTATATAGCTCGTTGGTTCGTAATAAATATTTTTACCAAAAGCAACACTCAGTTTAATAAGTAGGCTAATAATTATTTTCTCGATGATTTAGTCATCATATTTCATAATCATACCATCTGCTAAATTACGGCGAATATTTATTGTTTCAAAATTCAAATTGAGTAATTTTAGGTATCTTATCTCCATAATGACTTAATTTTTTGAAGACTTTATTTTCCGTGAAACCTGACAGCTCACCAATTGAATCCAACTTACCAAACACCAGTTAAAAAACGCATTTTACTTTTACTGTGTTTCTTATCTTATAAGATTTAATTGATATCTTTCTTTTCACACCTAATATCATTTTGTTAAATGACTGAATGTTTTAATAGCCTTTCCAAGATCTTCTATACTATATTGTAATGTGTTATAGAGTATAATTCTGTGTGTGTTGTGTGCTGTGGTGTAGCATAAACATTCTGTGATAATATTCATCAAACATATCTGGTTCCACCAAGCAATTACCAGTGCTTTCAATTTTATGAGAACAATACTCCAACATAAATAGATTAAGTAGAACAGATATTTGTTTAATCCAAATAATTAAAATGATAAGAGAAGTATTAATTCAGAAAATAAATGCTGAAATAAACTAAAAATTAGTTGCTATGTAAGCTAGTAAGTGTAGCTAACTACCACTTCCCAGACCGAAATAAAGAAAACATTCCTTGAAAAAAGCTTTCAAAGTGATCTAGCATCATTTTAGGAGAAATTACCTTGTTTAATTTTATTGCAATTAACGAGATTTTAAGTATTTAAAAAAAACTTTCAAAGTGATCTAGCATCATTTTAGGAGAAATTACCTTGTTTAATAATTTTATTGCAATTAACGAGATTTTAAGTATTTAAAAAAAGCTTTCAAAGTGATCTAGCATCATTTTAGGAGAAATTACCTTGTTTAATTTTATTGCAATTAACGAGATTTTAAGTATTTAAAAAAAGGGTTTCTCCAAATTAAATAATAAAAAAATATTTTAATTATTTAGTAAAGCTTTAGTTTTGTACACAACACGAAAGAAATATTTTAAAATGCCCGTGACTTAGTCTCTGTCTCTTTCTGAGTAGTAGGCTTGAGAGTTCAGATAAAACAAGACCAGTGGGTCAAAATTCCTAATTAATCCGAAAATCATAGTTACTCTTCAATATCAAATTAATTTCTAGTTCATTCCAAATATTGACTCGGCTTAAAACGCACTGATTTATAGCTTGGTGCGGTAAATCAGAACAGCGTCATACCAATCACGTTTCTTACGGAAATGGCGTCACCAAGCCGCCAACGCTGCCGTCGTCAAATCTTGCGCACTAAATAAATTGATCACATTTTGGCCTCGTAAACTCTTCACAAAAATCTACGGACACCCTAGTTTATAAACTTTACTTGCCCGCGTACACGAGTGCACAGACGACACGAGTTTCTGGTTTATTCCGCAGTGCCGCTCAGACGATGGTGGACATTCGCTGTAAATATCACGTACCGTAGCTTAAATAGGTCACAAAACCGTAACCACTACTTTGTTCCTAGCTTAATTTGTGTTTTTTTGGAAAATAAAAAAAAATTGTAAGTGTGCAAGTGCAACAATATAAGTATTTATTATGTCCGTTAAACTGTTCAAGAAAGCTCCAACGTTACACAAAACATTTTCATGTCTGTGTCACAATAATGGAGATTTGTGGGCAGTCTCTTCTCGAATATGTATTAAGATTTGCGTTAAAATGTGTTGTTTGTTAACATGTGCTGTTAATTCTTCCAGTATTAAACACACAAACCATTAACATAAATTGTTTCAAGGTAGAGTTTTAGCCTTAAATGTCACTTAATAGTTAACGAGTGTTCATGTTAGATAACAAAAATATTTACTGCAGTAAACAGTTACGGTGTGTAAAATAACACAGTGCTGCACTGCTTGTGTAATACTGGTGTGGTATTTGTTTTCACATGCTTGAATGGTAAATGACATTTAGAAAATGTGCATTAAAGACCAGACAGGTACAACTCTAGGTTCGCGGGATAGGGTAGGTAAAGAAAAGGTATTTGATGTATCACTAGTGACAAGAAATCACGTAACTGATATGTTATTCTAATGTAGGAGTATTTTGGAACCTTTATGTTACAAGTTTACAGCAGGGCTGCTTCAGTACCGACAAATCCAAAGCGTCCACTCCTTTTGAAGTGGAAGAACTTAAAATTCCAAGTATTTTCTTCTCTCTTTGCATGTTGCACCGTTTTCAAAACAACTTTCTGGCAAAGAAAAACGTGCGTAGGATGTCACAGTCACGAGTACTTTACAAATTTAAATGACTTGGTGGCTATTTGTTCATCTATTCCTAACGTCAATTTTTAACCAAAACTTCATGACGTTTGTGAACAATACCAAAAAGTGAACCATATCCTTCATCACACACCCGCATATGTTTGAGTAGCTGACTAGTTTGTGGTTCGTAGATTTTTATTCATATTAAAAGTAAGTTAGACTAAAACAATAATAATTAAGACAATTAGAGTTTTCTTTAACGAAGTGGTTTGAAAATTAAATTTTTAATTTCTTACACCTACAATAATGTTATTTTTCCGTTTCTTTGTAGTATCAGTATTGGTATCGGCAATATCTGACAGTGACTGAAAACAGTATCGACTCCTCTAACACTTTACAGTAGTGCCAGAATTACACAAACTGTTTAAATGTCTAACTTCGTGCATTGTACACAAAATGTATTAATTTCACTTGCACGCTTGTCTTTTTTTTATTTAAACACACGAAAACAAATTCTGCCAGGAACAAAGTGTTGGTTACGGTTTCGTGACCTATTTAAGCTACGGTGGCTGCCTTCCGTTATTCACTGATTTCACTGGCCAGTGTTTTCAGTAATATCAGCTATAGTTCCGAAATTGCTGACGACACTGATAGTCACTGATGGTCGGTTGATGACGATACCCTGTGCGAGGCTACATCCGTTTACTGAGATTACTGATTTTACTGGCGCTTCAGAGCATCAGTGTTGTCAGTAAACCAATATTTTTGGCGGAAATTCAAAAGTTGAAGTTATCTAATTATAGGATGAGTCTTTTTTAATATATAAGGGT